>VWZZ01006953.1:136341-146887 GCA_013399095.1 Psophia crepitans
TGAGGAAAGGCTGAGGGAGCTGGGTCTCTTTAGCTTGGAGAAGAGGAGGCTGAGGGGTGACCTTATCAATGTTTATAAATATGTTAAGGGTGAGTGTCAGGAAGATGGAGCCAGGCTCTTCTCGGTGTCATTAAGTGATAGGACAAGGGGCAATGGGTTCAAGCTGGAGCACAGGAGGTTCCAGGTTAATATAAGGAAAAACTTTTTCACTGTGAGGGTGACAGAGCACTGGAACAGGCTGCCCAGAGAGGTTGTGGAGTCTCCTTCTCTGGAGACATTCAAAACCCGACTGGACACATTCCTGAGTGATGTGCTCTAGGTGGCCCTGCCTTGGCAGGGGGGGTTGGACTAGATGATCTTTTGAGGTCCCTTCCAACCTCTACGATTCTGTAAGGAGGAACTACCCAAAGCACCAGCATACGCTAGGTACTGACCAACTCGAAATCAGCTTTGGAGAAAGGGCCCTGGTGGTCTGGGCGGACATTAAGTGGACCATGAGCCAGTAATGTGCCCTTGTGGAAAAGGCAGCCAATGGTATCTGGGGCTGCATTAGCAAAAGCATTGCCAGCAGGTTGAGAGAGGTGATCCTTCCCCTGTCCTCAACACCTCAGAGACCACATCTGGAGTATTGTGTCCAGTTCTGGACTGCACTGTACAAGAAAGGCATGGACATACCAGACGGTGTCCAGCAAAGGGCCACAAAGATGACTGAATGATCAAAGCCTCTCACACATGAGAAGAAGCTGAGATATGGGACTACTTAACCTGGAGAAGAAAAGACGTGTATAAATATCTGATAGGTGGGGAGTGAAGACTGAGCCAAAAACTTCTTGGTGATATTCACTGAAAGAACAAGACGCAATGGACTCAAATTGAAATTGATAAACTTTTTCACTGTGAGGGTAGTCAAAGACTGGAACACGTTTCCGGTAAGGTTGCAATGTCTCCATTTGTGAAGATATTAAAAAACCTGATGGGAGAAGGTCCTGAGAAACCTGTTCTAGCTGATGTTGCTTTCAACATCTCTAATTCAAAATAGGGTCCTCTCTGAAGTTGTGCATGATAGTAAGTTACTGTTTTTAAAATAAAGATTGCGTTAAAGACAGATGACTTTTAGGAAGAAACTATGAAGAAAGAGTTAATTTATATGAAACATTTTTTACCTACTTGAACACAAAAATATATTACATGCCCCAAAACCACATTTAAAGAAAACAAATCTTTGCTTTGGTATCTTCCTCTTGGTGGTGGCGATGTGTGACTCAACCTTTGATGTGGCAAAGTCTAAAATGTGTGTTAAGAAGTTTAGATGGATGATTCAGTTTGAATATTTTTCCTTGTTTTAATTATTAATTATGGCTTGGTTTAAGCCACTATATAAAAATGACAAGTATTTGCATTGCTCCTAATTTCTTCCTGAGGTTGGCACATTCTGTTTCTCTTATGTGTATTACATGCACATTGCATTTACACAGACTCAATCTAGGCATTTGATTTCTGTAGGACTGATTTCTTCCTGTGGCTCATGTGAAGCACTTGCACTCTCCTTTTACTTTTATCCCATAACAGATAATGTAAGAAAATAAGACACCAAACTGTAATTAAAGATTTGTGTGTGCAAATGTGTGTGAGATAACAAGTCAGTCATTGACCACAAGTATGCCCAAAGATTACTTGAAAAGTCTGTTCATGCAGCAAAATACCTATGCTTACTAGAGAGGTTATCTTTTATGCACTAGGATAAGAGAGTTGAAATTCCCTGTGTTTTGGGCCTACACTTTCTTTCCAAGTTTCCAAGCTGCAACAACAAAATATAGAAGACATTAGTTTGGTAAGTTTTGGGTTATGAAAAAAGAAAAACCACGAAAACATAGAAAAGCACACATCAACCACGGTGAAAGATAAACTCACAGGAAAAAAAAAAGTTTTCTTACTCTGCTAGACTCTTTATTCTAATCAATCTAATAAACAGACATTATATTAAGTTACTATAGGTAAATCATACTGCCAGTGGACATTTTTTAAGCAAACATGAAATGCTACAGTTGTAGCTAGTAAGAAGTATGTTAATAAAAATAATCGTTAGAGTATAATGTTAAGGTGAGATGTAGAATTCTTTTGAAGGAAGAAATTCAGGTTTCTTTCATCATTCAAAGGGCAGCTTTGTAGGTTTTATTCATTGACATGTTCTAAAACAAATAGTCTAATCAAGGAAAAATCTGTTTATTAAAGACATATGTGTGAGTACATGTGGCAATTATTCTAAGCTATATTACTTCATTGTAGTAAAGTAAGTATAGGATAGAGAAAAGGTCTAAATCAATATACATAAAAATGGAACCAGAAGTAAATTCTCTCTGACACAGACAAATATGAAGTATCCACAAATATTCAGGAAAGCTTAACACATATAGGATTTTAAACTATTTCAGTGCAAAAAAAAATATGCTAAAAAGCATGCTCAAAACTCTTAGAATTCAAGAAGAATCATGATAAACATCAGAACTACATCTGATGTAAAAGCTAGAGAGGGACCGTTTACAAGGCCATGTAGTGATAGGACAAGGGGTAATGGGTTTAAGCCGAAGGAGGGTAGATTTAGATCAGATATTAGGAAAAAGTCCTCTCTGAGGGCGGTGAGGCACTGGAACAGGTTGCCCAGAGAAGCTGTGGAGGCCCCCTCCCTGGAAGTGTTCAAGGCTGGGTTGGATTGGGCTCTGGGCAACCTGGTCTGGTGGAGGGTGTCCCTGCCCATGGCATGGGGGGTTGGAACTAGATGATCTTTGAGGTCCCTTCCAACCCAAACCATTCTATGATTCTATGATTATGGCAAGAAATATGTATTAAAATAATAATCAAACATCTGAAGTTATTCTAACCTAATGTCATTGCTGCTTCTACATTATATTGGAATTGGAAGAGATTATATTCGTCACTCAAGTTAAAGGTGATACATTACTAACCATAAGAAAAGCAGCATACAGCACGGGCTGTGCAACTCTGGAGTATGCTTTTCCTGTTCTGAGGCAGTAACAAATTCTCAAATCAAATACAGCACCTAAAGTTGCCAATTCTGAAACATAAATTCTGGCTGAGAAACAAATGATCATGCCAAATTCCTGTATGCATGTCCAATCCTGTAATTGCTTGTTATTGTCCTTGACAGACTGAAAAAATAAATAAAATATAGATCATACTAATAAACATAGCTATAGCTAACAGCTTGAAAAAATCTCCATGGTAAAATAACTGTAGCACTTAGCAGGAAACAGACACAGGGAAAAGCATTATCCCAGATGGTAATTTAGAGAAAATGTATTAATTTTTTCTTCAGAATAAACCCAAATTATTTTTAATCAGATTTTTTTTCCATTAAAAATACGAACTATTTTGGTTTTCCACGTAAAAGCACAGATCAGATTATTATGCATTGATAGTACAAGTACTTTCCTGAGACCACATCTACTGGTCCTCTCCTCAGTTGACTATTAAAAACTTCTGCTCTTTAGACTACCTGGAATGACTGCGAAGTGAGAAACGTTGCTTTTCATTACTTCCCTCCTTATGCTACTCCTGTTTTCCTGAGCTGATAAAACTTCATAGATCTTGAAATCCTCATCTGTCTACACAGCTGATATACAGTCTTTAGGAATATCGGAAAGGGTAAGTGTGCTAAACAGTAAAATACATAAAGAATGAAGAAGTGCTGAAGAAAATACCAGCATGTTCTGACACAAGAGAAGGTTCCTTATTTTCCTCATTCCTTTTTCTCTTCAGCTAGAGAACCATACTTGAGGAGATATGTAATTAATTTCTGAAGTGAAAAAAACTGTTTTCATGATTGAACAATACAATAAACATTTTTACTATTATAGCATAATTTCTAAATATCAGAGGGCTTTATTAAGGATGTAACTATTATTTCCATTTTTACCACAGCAGCAAACCTAAGTAAAATAAAATTGTCTCTCCTGAAATGAATGTATGATGAAATATAGCTTCCATTTTTTGGGAACAGGTGATCAATGAGCCATTTTTATATTCACAGACATACTTTCTATTACCTCTAGCTAATGTGCAAACAGTGTGCTCTGAGTACAACAGATTTGTTTTATAGTACTGAAATCCGCTGAGAATCTTAAATACCAAACAGAAAATATGAAAACATTCTCAGTTTACAGCTCAAAAAAATAATGAATTTTAAAATTCCTAAAGAAACCACCACACTAGTTTTCATGGTTTATCTGCAAGGCACAATGTCTTGCATCTATGCATTTATAAATTGCAAAGCAGAAAGAACAGATGACTTTTTGTAAGAGTTTTTATACAGTAAGCAGCCATTAAAATCTGCAGATGTTTTTTGAGGAAAAAGCAAGTCAGAAACTAAAAACAATGAGAAAGATTAACTGTTATTAGGAAGTCAAAACAAACCATAACTGCAGCGTTATAAGTTACTTACCAATAGAGATAGGGTTTATCCTTATCTACATTGATATTGTTTAGTGGATCCATACGAAACCAGGTGTTAAGAGTAAACCCATTTTGATAAGGCCACTTAGCAATAGGAGGCAATGCAATTGCCTGGAAGGGGAAAGAAAAAAGGAAACAAAAAAGAAAAAGGAAAGAGCAGGTCAAAACCCAAGTTTTTAAAGAAGTATTCTAAAAGGGAATGCCTTTCTAAAATCCTGTCATTCTAGATCTGCAGATCTGTTTTAACTTTCAAATATTAAAAAAGAATATTAAACCCCCCCTTCAAACAGTGCTTTTGAATAAATGCATTCGTTTTCCATCTATTTTAAAATACTTTAATTTTTAACTATATAAATTCTACCAATAGAGGACATGAAATTAAGTTTGTCAATGGGCAATATAAAGAGAAAAAAATTACTTCTGCAGAAATTAAACTATAAATTCAGCTTTTATTAAGTATTCATCTCATCAATAGACATAGACATTAAGATCAAATTAATCTCAACAGATAGTACAATAGAGATTCACTGTTAAAATTACAGCATAAAAAGGTTGTTCTTTGAGATTTAAGAGCACTATTAGGTTTATTTCCTATGAACATTTAGTAAGGTGAGAGACTGAACATTTTTCCTCCTCAGTTAAATCCATTAAAAGCCAGGCATGGCCTGCAAAGAAATTTGATTTTTCAATATTTTATTATTATGGGCTGACTGATAAAGAGGTTTCAGAGAACTATATCCCTGGGCAAGGCCCTGAATACCTGAGCTAACTCTGAAGTTAGGCACTCTTTAGGGAGGAAATCAGACAAGATGAATTTCAGAGGTCACTTACAAAGTCATTTTTTTCTATGATATCACTAAAAGATAAAACATTTTCCTCCTCAGTATGATAACTATATAGAAAATGAAGTAATTTTAAAAATTTAAGAAATTCAGTGTTTGTTATAACTTAGAGATTACTATAGTTGGCACTCATTACAAGAAATTCTTTCTCCCTGTCAGACAAAATATAGAATATCTTACACAAAAGTAGCATAGTAGTATCAAAGTAGCCTTCAATAGGCTTCTTGAAATAAGTTATATATGAATGCAAAGCAGAAAAAAATAATTTTGTAAATAACAATAGCATGCTATTTCTAAGTGTATTTAATTTCTATTTTTCATTTTCAGTGAGATAATTTAAACTCTTACTACACTTTAAAATAATAGACTAATTAATGAATCCTTGCACTGAAGCTATTGTGTTCTTCTCAAAGCTATCAGTGATATCAACTGGCACAGGTGGCCCAGAGAGGTTGTAAGTCTCCATCCTTGGAGATTCTCAAAAGCCACCCCGATACCATCCTGGCCAGCCTGCTCTCGGTGGCTCTGCTTCAGTATAGGGGGGTTGGCTCAGATGACCTCCATACATCCCTTCCAACCACACCCCTTCTGTGATTCTGTGTGATACTTGTGAGTCACAGCTGGAAATACTTTTTCAGGAGTGCTCAAATCTTGTACTGTCCTGATTCATACCAAAGACTACAAAGAATTGTAGCAAACTCATGCATTGCTTAAAATGAGAACGGATATGAGTCTTTGGGCAATAGAGTCAGAGGAAGTACACTGAGATTCTATGCCATGTAGGAAAGTACATAAAAAAAAAGGTATGGAGTGGGACTAGCTTTTCATTATTTTTATATGCAAGGTAATTGCTAAAAGAGTTTTAAGAGCAGAGAAATAGGTAATTAAGAATGCTAGGGAACTCACAGCAAATTTTACAATTAGATACAGAAATGTGCCTAGATTATGTTATTATTTAACTAGACAAAAGACAACACCAGTTCTGCGCCTGGCCTGGTACCAACTGCTCAGTACAAAACATTTCAAGGAACTCCTTTGGGATGTCACTCCTGCCTCCTGAGAAGGAGTTCCCTGACTGAAACAGAAATATTGCTACTTGACGACAAACAGGAACACCTGGGAATACTACCACCATCACAAGGTGTCCTCCTAATAGAGTGACTAATGTGCTACTTATACAGACTGGCAGAGATGTAACATGGTACTGGGAACAGCTTTTCGGTTGGGATAGTGAAGCAGATCTCATCAGCAGATCAGCAAACTGGGGCAATAGACCCAAAAGTCTGTTTCATACTATTACTGAGGCTTTGGTTGTACAAAGAGCATGCACCCAACTTTTGAAAGAGGGTCGATCTGATATTTATCATGCCAGGTAAACATAATGCTGTTTGTCTGTCTGATGTCATCACTGTGCATCACACCTGAAAACCTGAGCTCAGTGCTAGTATACTAGTTCCTATCTATTCCCTTTCTTCTAATGAAGCACTTCATGTTTGGGTCATTTTATAAGTAATTGCCCTTGGTGCACTTCAGAGGATGACTACTTTCCAGAATTTCATAGGGTAATCCAACAAGCACTACTCAAAAAACGTAAATTTGAAACTCAAATTCTTGATTTACAGGTGCACAGCCAATGACGAGTGGAATGTGACACAAGATCCTAACCAAGAAAAGAGAAATGCCTATTGTGCATTTCAATCAAGAAACTTTATGCCCCTGTAAAACTGTCAGTACTGAAAACTTAATTTTGAATATGATTTCCAATAATTGATGCGCATCTTTGGACAGGGTGGAATATTTGAAACTCTTCCTCTGCAAAACTTTTTTTGAAGTTCTAATACAAAATTAAATTTAGGAGAAACATTTCATCAGGGTTTGCCTCTGAAGCCCAGAAATGTCAAAGCAGTATGTGTCATTGTAGAAATTCATATTCTGCAACAGCTGTCTTGCTGCTGCATGTACTTTTAGAAGAGGTTAACTGTGCTTTTAATTTAGCAGTAGCAAATGAAACTCTCTCTTTCAAAACTCACTAATTAATTCTTCACACAATCCACCCCATGCGTTTCGCTGACACATCTGTGCAGCTGAATATCAAACAACATCAGGGAAGTGATCTAGCCAAAAATAACCCAGGTGAAAACCAGTGATTTTCAGCCAGTTTATTTCCCTGATGCAATCTACCACACCAACAGCTGTATTCACAAAGAAGAGCAGGTGATAGTTTATGCTTGAAGAAAACTATCACTGCTATTGGAGAAATACAAGTAGAACAGCCCAAGAGAAGGTCCTTCCACCCTTCCTGCACTGGCATGAAAAGGCAGGGATCCCAAGATTACTTCCCCTTAAAAGATTCCACCATGAGCATATACTATGTCATACCAGAATGGAACTGAACCTCAAGTCTGGATTTCTCATTTTTAAGCATTTGTATTTACTGCCTTAAAATCTGTATTTATAAATCTGTATACACTATTTGAATTTATTTGTAGGTTTTTCTGAACATACATGAAGTGTATGGAAGAGAGAATATCAATTTGAGAAGGTTTAAAAGGGATACAATTTCATCACCAATAAGTTATCTCATAAAGTAAAATCAAAAGACAACTGCATTTAAGTCACTGCCTTGAGGGAAAGGAACTCCTTGATGGAGTTCAGACAAAAAGAAAAAAGATATAATAAAATTTGTGATTATGCTGTCACTGTAAACTGTGATGAGACACACATGCTCATCGCTATATTTTCCTCACACCTCTGTTTTATATAATATCAATTACATCATTCAAATCAAATAATATTGTTCTCTGGAATTTTCAGTTTTCACTTTTATCATAATTTCCCCAGACACAAATGTGCTATTTGACATTCCATCCTCACAAGTGCAAGTTCTCAACACTACCAACTACTTTGCAAACATATGGAAGGCAAGGTCGACGCTATTCAAGCATGTACTTCTCCTCTCATTTCCTTTTCAAGAATTTCCAAAACCAAATGAAAGGAAATGCAAATGAGGAGCAATTTATTTGTTCCTCAAGTTGTAGTATTTTGATTGAAAACTTACTGCAGCACTACAGCCTGGGAAGTTGAAAAAGGTATCGGGCCCATGTCTCTGTGGCATCTGATTAAGGACTGATAATAGTTTAACTGCATGTCTTGGCTGTGAAAACAAGAAAATTGCACAAAAGTCAATACAACCGTTTTTGTACTCTCTAGGTTACAACGGAAACTGGATGGTTTTCAAACAACACAGCAAATTAACTCTAAAGTAGTTAGCAAAAATACTTCATAAACATATGTTCAATCAACATCGAAAAAAACTAAAAGATCACGTTTCTATGCCCCAGCAGACAATTTATGTTAACTTCAGGCTCTAATGGAATGACACTTAATGCTTTATCTGATCACAGCTTACCCAGATTCCATTTTCTCCTCGAAGCATGCTGAACAAAAGCTTCAACTCTTTGACAGTGATGCTGTAGCTGGCAAGAACCCCCAACATATCAACTAGAAGATCTTCAAAGGAAAATAAAGTTATTCTGAACTTTGCATTGAATTGTTCTGACAAAAAAGCTGAAAAAGTTAATATCTTTAAAAGTAAGTCTATTCACAAATTCTAAAAATCAAACTTAGCTGCCTTAAATATTTTACAAAGGATTTAATATTCTCATAGATTTAGTTATTTTAAAAATAAATCTACATATGCAGTTTTAGATTTTGCATCACACTTTGAACAAAGTATTTTAAATTTATGAAGAATTAGTTCTTCCCATTTCACAATATTCATCATACATTAGAACACCTTCCTTGCTGCTTTCTGTTACATACTTTTGGGATAAGGGTTTCTTCATTCCTCTGAAGTTAGTATTTTTAAAAAATTTCTGACCTAAAAGATGCTCGACATTACTCTTTAACTTAAGCTCAGCACATAGTACTTAGAATTCATATGGTTCCCACAGTTTCGCTACAGTGATAATGCTTCCAATTTTCTTTCCAGAATGAAAGGCCAGGAAAAATAAACAAACAAAAAAACACCAAAATCATAGTGAGAAAACAATAAAAGACCACAATAAAAAGAAGTTATCAAAATTGCTAATGAATTTATGTAATACAGCTTTCATTAAAAATCTCAAACCCCACGAACTTTCAAAGTAATAGCATTACACAACCTGCCTTTCAGAGAACATCAGGTTTAAAATATGCTTGGAGCTTTATTTTAAGACACAGAATTTCATTCTAAGGATTTATTAGCTTGTGGGATGCTGGACCTTGCCTTATAGTCCAGAATGTCTTCTGGTATAAAATGCACTACTAAGAATGAATACTAATTCTAGCAAGAGGAAAACCAATTTGCTTATCTTCACAGATGTGGCATAAAAAATAGAATTCAGAGATCAAGCAGTGAAGTACAGAGTTTCCAAAGCAAGAAAAGCTATAACACAATAGAATCAGCGTTAACAAAGTTTTTCAGTCTGCTCAATAATCAGAAAATTCCCCCCTAAAACTTGTAAAAGAGATGAATAAGATTATATCTTATTTGCAGAACTACATGTTCTCCTTGTTCATTAGTGAAAGGATGACTCTTACAGGTGCTGACAAAGAGTAGTCTTAAATAGCATCCATCCTTTTCAAGGACACTTCACGTGGATATATTTAAAAAAAAATTCTCTGCAAATCCCAATGTATGTGTTTTTGAGTAAAACCATTAGTAGCTATTTAACTTGTTCCACCATGAAATCAACTTCTGGTCCTCAGTAAGCAAAAGGCATGTGTGAAGAATGAAACCTTATTTAATTTACAGGAGACATAGTAAGCTCTATGACCAGGTGACCCGCCTGGTAGATGAGGGAAAGGCTGTTGATGTAGTCTACCTAGACTTCAGCAAAGCCTTTGACACGGTCTCCCACAGCATTCTCCTGGAGAAGCTGGAGGCCCATGGCCTGGGTTCAAAACTACTACATTCTTCGCTGGGTTCATAACTGGCTGGATGGACGGGCCCAGAGAGTGGTGGTGAATGGAGTGAAATCCAGCTGGCGACCGGTCGTGAGTGGTGTATCCCAGGGGTCAGTGTTGGGGCCCATCCTCTTCAACATCTTTGTGGATGATTTGGATGAGGGAATTGAGTGCACCCTCAGTAAGTTTGTAGACGACATCAAGTTAGGGAGAAGTATCGATCTGCCAGAGGGTAGGATGGCTCTGCAGAGGGACCTGGACAGGTTGGATCGCTGGGCAGAGGCCAA
>VWZZ01006953.1:147012-161942 GCA_013399095.1 Psophia crepitans
GGGCTGGAGCACAAGTCTTATGAGGAGCAGCTGAGGGAACTGGGACTGTTTAGTCTGGAGAAGAGGAGGCTTAGGGGAGACCTTATTGCCCTCTATAACTACCTGAAAGGAAGTTGTGGCGAGCTGGGGGTCGGCCTCTTCTTGCAGATAACTAGTGACAGGACAGGGGGGAACGGCTGCAAGTTGCGCCAGGGGAGGTTCAGGTTGGAGATTAGGAGAAATTTGAACATCTGTAATGTTCTGTAAATTTCTTCTCAGAAAGGGTGGTTGGGCATTGGAACGGGTTGCCCAGGGAGGTGGTGGAGTCACCGTCCCTGAGGGTGTTTAAGGAAAGGTTAGATGTGGTACTTAGGGACATGGTTTAGTGGGTAATAGGTGGTGGGGGGATGGTTGGAGTAGATGATCCTTGAGGTCTCTTCCAACCTTAATGATTCTATGATTCTATGATTCTGTGATTCTGTTCAGCGAGTGAAACTGCACATCAGGAAAGGTGAAAGAAAAACATTGTAATGTGCAGATACTTTCACCATAAGATCTGAATATACTCCTAATGGTCATGTATAGATTTTTTTTTCTCTTTCTTTAAAAGAAGAGTTTATTTAATCTTCCCTTTAAAATTAGTGCCACATATTTGTGACAGAATTTCTTCAGGGCAAGCAAAATAAAGCTAAGAAAACTAAACCCTCTTTCTGTTCACGATGGTGAATTCTATGACCCAGGTCCTCCTCTAGTACCTACAAGCATTCATCCCCTTCATTGTACAGACTCCAGTCTGCAATGTGAAGCTGGCAGTGATTACACGTATTGTATGTGATCAGAAATTGAAAATAGCAGGGCACCATAAACTCAGGAAGGGAAATCAGCACAACTGAACACCAATCTTTGGCTGAGAAATTCCCAATTCTAATTTTGTAGTTTTGGCTTGCGTTTTAGATCAAACTGCTTCAAATTTTGCTTCCTTTATGGAGAAAAAGTGTTGTGTAGAAGCAAAATTGTTTGATGAAAATCAGAACACCAGTAAAAAAAAAATCTTCTAACATAGATGACAAAACTGTAAATTAATACAGTCAAACCAGACATGATTGACAGGTTTTTAAAATTACTGAGCATGTGCTGCTTTGTTTCATTGTTATAGCCCTGTACTACCTTATGGCACAGAAAATTTCTTATTTCTACTCAAGATGCTGAATAACCCACAGGCATTAGAAATAAATATTTATAAATAATGAATAAAACATTGATGGAGGGAAATAAATATAAGCTCCCTAACAACATAACTCTGGGTAAAACAAAGACTTGAAAGACTGAAGCCCAGTAGGTAACAAGTAAAAATAAAGCAAAGAACATCTGTGGAAATCGAAGCACTTAAAACTACTTAAAAATATTGCAGTAAATACCTCTAAAGAAGGTTTGTTTCTTGTTTCAATATAACAAGACTTGAACTGTACTCTATTACATAACTTTACTCATTAGAAATTTCATATAAAAGAGTCAGCCCACATCTGGTTTATAAATCCTAATAATCCACTCAGCTAGAAATGGACAAAGGTCACAAAACATACTACCAATTGGATTTTTTAAATGCTTAATTCATTTTTTCATATTAACTAAGATCACATATATAACTGCATCTATGATCTCATTTCAGAAACAAGATTGTGTAAAATAATATTATTTTACTATTTAGTCCAGAAGGACAAAACAGGCACCATTTCTCATTTTTAATGCATTTGTAAAATACACGAATGCAACAGATTTTATTTCTGTGAGTTGCACCTTCTGATTACTTTCATAATAAACAGTTTATATATGATCTATAAATTAAGCAGAAACCTTGAAGGAATGTTTAATTCCTTCATATAATATGAAAATACAATGGCAAAAGAGCCTGCCTGTCTTTCAAGTATCAATGAGCATATATCAAAACAAATGGTATGGCATTAACTTTAGAAGACATATTAAACAGTTACATTGGAAATGCTTCAGGAAAACTACCCTCATGCCTCCTTAACCTTTTAGTAACAGCCAGCCATGAAATTGTGAATTTTAACTCTGTTGGTGAAATAAATTAATTTCTACAGGTTGGCTATAGAGAATGTGATAATTTTGCAATTTTTCTTACGGAATCAGTTTAAAGAGAAATGTTTGTTAACAGTCCATTAATGACAGAGCAGTTAAAACTTAACATTTTTGCTTAAAAACTAGGAACTGTTTCAGTGCTTATGAATTCAGTTCCAGCAATTTTGGAACAATTGCCTACAGCATCACAACAGAATTGAAGAAAATAAAGTGGGGCTCAAAGGAGTCTTATCCACTCTGTATGAGTTCAGGCTACTTTCTCATCCACCGTTTAGACTTCTCTGAAGTTACTACAGACACACTATCCCAAAGAGTCCCTCAGAGCAGATGATCTGCTTCACTGCTCATCATCTGGAAATGAAAGACTAACTGTAAAAAGTTAATCTCTCAGGGAAGATCCTGCGCAGCTGTTAAAAAACAAATATAATGCCAATCACCTCTGTAAATATTTTAGTAATCTTTTCCCCTTAACCATTGATAAAATGACTGACCATCCTCTATCTTAGTGTAACAGATTATCACAGTACAAAGATGACTTCAGAGACCTGATGCAAATTGGAATACAAGTGGCAATGATCCCATTTGGATTGCAGTTGAGGCTTTCAACGTGATTAAGCTTTTTTTCTTGACCAGAGAACCTGCAAAATCTCAAGAAGTGATACATTTAAAGTGTTGAGAAGCCTCATGAATCTGATAGTCTTCATTTAAACAGACAGACAAGTTCTTCTCACTGCAAAAGACTGGGTGCATGTTTATTTGCTATTGTCTTACTTTCATTAAACCAGAGAAGAGTGGCTTCAGACTTAGACTGGTCCTGAAAGCGTGCTGTCAGAACATAAAACAGATATTATGCCTGTCTTGTCTATTTAAATCTTATCTAGGTCTAATCACAGCATTTCACAAAGAAACAAGTGAGCTGACCTAAAAACAAACAGACAAGTCCCAAAACAAACAAATAACCCAGGAAACCTGTACCCTTTACAGATGATAAAAGTCAATTGCCAAACACCAGGCTGAGTATTATCAACTGTTTTGGGAAGACAGTGGTTCTAACTCCCTGGGAGTAAGCACTAACACAACTCTTGTTCAAAACATGCTCAAGGAAGCCAGATTCTATACTCTTGATAACTGATTCCTACAATTACCTAAGCATTTTTAAAAATTTCTCTGTATCATCACAGTTACATATGCCACATACAGAAGTACTATTTAGGGGAGCTCAAATTGGACCAATTTTCTTAGTATGATTACTAATGTAAGCAGACTATTTCCATGAGTGAAACCCTGAAAAACTTCAAGATAGAAATCTTTGGCTTCATCAGCTAATGTCTTGCATTTAACATGGAATAAAACATCATCTTCACCCTTATACTATTCTGACATATTTACAAGTCCTGCAAAACAAAACAGACTTCGTGAAAAACACTGGTTTGTGAATCTATTGATCTGTTACACTTCAGTCTGAATCTCGCAGTACCATATTTAGCATACCACCTCTGGTTTTAGCATTTACTCTTACATTTCTAATCAACGCAGTGTTCGCTAAGACTCACTTTCTAATCCAAAATATAGCTTTTCAAATACTTAATATTATAGACATCTTTATACTGAAAAAAAGCCAAGGACAAAAATGTCCCTGAATAATCTAGTTTTAATGCTCCCATTAACCTTCTTTTGTTTCTGGTCTGAAATCCTCGCTGGTTTGCTGTTCCACAAAGCCTATGTATGTGTCAGGAATCAGGTCACCAAGTAAAATCTTTGAATTATGGAAGACAAACGTCTTCAATCTTTCAATAATGCCTCACAATTTAAGTACCTTATTATCAGTCCCAAACAATATAAAAATTAAGAACTACTTTCACACGGAGTTGAAAGTAATGGCTTGCCTTAAGTTTCTCCCCAAGAAAAATAAGGAGTAGATAAATACATAAATACCACGTGGAGCTATCAGCTGCCATATTCAAATGGGACAACCAAACTTGCTTCTCTAATCAAGTCATTCCATATTACAATCTGTACCCTAATACTGAGAGGACACAGTATGGAATAACAAACTCCTTCAAAAATACTCCAACAACCTTAGCTGTGCAAAAACTTCATCACTTATTGTCAATAAGTGAACAAAGTATGCTGTTTTTTAATGCTGTAAGAAAAATCATAGGACGTTAAAAACCAAAAGTGTAAAAACCATAAAGCACAGCTAAACGTTATGAAATGATTATTTAATATAATCCAAATGTCCAGCATTCAAAGCTATGATTAATTTCTGATATACTGTCTGGTGTAGGTTATATTTAAAGTGGATCATAACAACAATTCTAACATCTGAATAATTCAAAATGATCAATGCACTTAAACTAGAATATTACCTTGACAGTTAAGAAGTCTAACATGTACTGTTCTTAACGATGTTCAAAATTGTTTGGTTTTTTTTTTGGTCATTAAGATAACATTCTCTTCTCAGATGAATTACCAGGCAGTTATTTTAAACAATGTATCCACTTATATTTTAAACTAAGAGTATATCTTTGTCATTTTTCTCAAATTGATAGAAAAGTACTTCTGACTCAATAGCAGCACTAACCAAAATATCACATTAAGCAAAAACTAAGACATACTAAACCCTTCCATAACCACAAAACATTGACAGTTCAAGAATGCAATAATTATTTTATCAGTTGGCAATTTATACCTGCAATCATGTCGTCCACAGTACTCATCTTCAGCAGTACCTGTTCAATTAAGCCAACTTCCGTGCTAGTCTGTAAATTACGGACACTTTTACGCAGAATTGCTGTGAACATACTCCAGATTTCTGCTTGGCACGTTACATCACAGTGCTCCAAAAGCTCTGACATGCACGTAATGCTCTCTGCATCCTGGATTATAAAGTTCATCTCTAGATCAAATTCGCCACCAACCAGCTACAAAAGAAAACAAGAACAGTGTTACAATGTGAAATACTTAGTCTTTCATATGTTTATTGTGACCAACACTGAATATATTTTGCATCACGAGAGAGGTGATTTTGATAGTTATGATGTGCAAGACAGCAAACTAACAATCATGCTATGCAAAACATAGCTTGTACAAAATATGCGCACTAATATCATAAATTATTACCTTCAATTTTGTCATAGTGCTGAATATAACACTTTCATAAAATAAAATCAAAAGGTATTTGAAATATTCCTTCCTATAAAGTAACTGAAATGATAGCCTGGCCCCAAGGGATGTAGTGCAGAAGCCGCAGAACCTGAAAAGCTCAAAAGCAATTGAAGCTTTCCTAGAGTTCTCTGAAAAGAAATCTGCCTACTCGGAAATAAAAAGACACTGAAAATAGCTTAGCTATGTTCTCTCCTGATATAAACCAACATTTGCCCTTAGTTACGTGTTTGCAAGACCTTACTGTCCTTTCCATTGTACCAGCCAAACAGTCACACAGTCACGCTCGGAAAAAGAATCACTGATCTGCTCTGGACCAAAGCAGACATGGAAAACTTGCTTAATTATACTACAGATTCGTTCATCATGTGGCCAAGGAAACCTACTGCTGGTGCAAGGGAGGGGCAGCCCTGGGAGAGGAACAAGCGGGAACAAGAAGAAAAGTGATTTAACACTAGTACTGATGAAAAAACAGCCTGACTCCTATTTACCCAGATACTTGCAAAATGATATCCAATGTCCTGAGCTGCAATTAAATATAACAATTAGCAGGAATGTTTTATGAGGGTGAAAGAAAAAGACTTAGCAACAATTTGCAAAAGATATAGTCAAGACCAAGTATATCTTAAGGAATGGAATTCACCAATTTCAATGAGCCACTTGGGTAACTTAAAAAAGACGAACTCAAAACAACATACTGAGCTGAATATGAAATTTAGTTTCAAAAAATAATCCCCTTTTAATGGCAGAAACATCTTTCAATTTTGAAGGAAACAAAGTCTGACTCTTACGCATCCTACTATATCCTTGTAACCTTGAAGAATTTTGAAAACACCAATGTAAATGTAAATTTTCTATAATTCCTAGTATAATACTGTCCTTGTTTCAGCAGAGATTGAGTTAATTTTCTTCCTAGCAGCTGGCACAGTGCTGCAATTTAGATTTAGGATGAGAATAATGCTGATAACACACTGATGTTTCAGTTGCTGCCAGGCAGTCAAGGACTTTTCAGTTTCTCATACTGCCCTGCCAATGAGAAGGCGGGGGGCACCCAAGAAGCTGGGAAGGGACACAGCCAGGGCAGCTGACCCAAACTGGCCAATGGGATATTCCATAACATATGACATCACATGACTGTATATAACTGGGGGGTTGGCCAGAGGCGGGACAGCTTGGGAACTTGCTGAGCATCGGCTTTGGGTGGTGAGAAATGTTGCTGCACATCACTTGNATTTTTTTTTTTTATATTTCCCATTTTTTATTCTCTTCCCCATCCCACTGGGAGACAATTATCTAATTCAGAAAAGCAAAACAACAGAATAAATGAATTCTAAAATAATTTAGAGACATTATTTTCTATTTGTTTCAGGAAGTTATATAATTAAAACTGCAATAATATGTTTTAAATTAAAGATACTCAAATAATTCATCTTTTATAAGATAATTTCAACAGTCACTTTTAATAGAAGGTTATTTCACAGCCTATTTAAAAGCAGTTGGTATTGTATTGGTAGGTTAAACCTATCCAAATACTCAAAGTTTTCTTTCAGACTCAGTCGTCAGACAGAATTAATACAACTAAGCAAGCACTAGCTTTAACTTCTACCTTAATTTATCATTTTCATCCACTTACAAATTACTTTTTCTCTGTCAAGTAGTTGCTAATAACCAATTGGCAATTTTCTAACATAAAAGCGTCTAATATACTAAATATATAAACTGACTACCTCCTCAGTTCTCCTGAGACATTTAATTACATTCAAATAAAACTATTATCCTAATTATGAGTATTTTAGTTTAGAACTTGTGACTATTATATATTTACATATTTGGTAAACACATAATGTGTACCAAGGGCAGGTAATAAAACTGTCAAAATTAGTAGCACAGTATTTCTGTGGTCTTTCTTTAGAATAATGAAATCGTTTTACAGATGAAAACATTATACTTTTCAAGAAACCCAAGTGGAGTTTCTATTCCTGAAAACAGCAGTAATGGTGCATACTGAAAATACCAGTAAGTGGTTGTTGTTCATTCAGGTATCTCTTCACCTGGATGAACCTCTCTGAGAGTATGTTAGAAACACACAGAGGTAAAACGGGCACCTGAAGAACGTATTCAGTTAAACTGTCTTAGATGCTTATCCTAAGATGAAATGAAGCACTTTCTGGAAAGTGTCTACTTCTTTCTATTTCTTTCCACATATTTGTGGAGTCTCCATCCTTGGATATGTTTGAAAGTCATCTGCACATAGACAACTGGCTCTAGTTGGTCCCATTTGTGTAGTAGGGTTGGATCAGAGAACCTTCGGAGATGCCTTCCAACATCAACAATTCTATTAGATATATAGTATATCTTTAGATATATGATTTTCAGATACCTAATTTAGGTGAGATGAATCCCACCATTTGTTTTTTATAACAGAGGGACCTAAAAACAAGGAAAAAGCTAGTAATACCTCAGTTGGAATGCAGAGATTCAATACAGAACGATCCCCCTTTCCACAAACACTACTGTAAAATTCTTGTTAATGTAAATAAACAAACATAACAGAATCGTTAAAACAGACTAAAATAATTCACAACAGACTAAAACAACCCAAACTGCATTTGCCTGCTAATGTAAATTAATACATTAATATGTAACGGTTAAATCAGACTGAAATAGAGTTCACTCTATCAGTCTGAAAGTGATGGGACATTTCACTATCACAGAATCACAGAAAGGTAGCGGGTTGGAAGGGATCCCAGGAGATCACCTAGTCCAACATCCCTGATAGAGCAGGATCACCTAGAACAGGTTACACAGGATCGCATGCGGGTGGGTTTTGAATATCTCCAGAGAAGGAGACTCCACCCCTCTGGGCAGCCTGTCCCAGTCCTCCGTCACCCTCACAGTAAAGAAGTTTTTCCTGCTGTTCAGGTGGAACTTCCTGTGTTCCATCTTGTGCCCATTGCTCCTTGTCCTGTCACTGGGCACCACTGAGAAGAGTCTGGCCCCATCTTCTTGACATCCACCCTTTAGATATTTATAAGCATTGATGAGATCCCCTCTCAGTCTTCTCTTCTCCAGGCTAAACAGACCCAGCTCTCTCAGCCTTTCCTCATATGAGAGATGCTCCTCAGCATCTTGGTAGCTCTCCACTGGACTCTCTCCAGTAGTTCCCTGTCTTTCTTGAANACTAGTGCTTGGGGTTGTTCCTCCCTAGGTGCAGGACCCTACACTTGCCCTTATTGAATTTCTTTTGGTTCTTCTCTGCCCAACTCTCCAGCCTGTTCAGATCTCGCTGAGTGGCAGTGCAGCCTTCTGGTGTAGCAGCCACTCCTCCCAGTTTTGTATCATCAGCAAACTTCCTGAGGGTACACTCTGTCCCCTTGTCCAGGTCATTGATGAATATGTTGAATAAGACCAGACCCAATACCGACCTTTGGGGCACACCATTAGCTACAGGCCTCCAACATGACTCTGCACCGCTTATCACAATCCTCTGGGCTCTGCCATTCAGCCAGTTCTCCATCCACCTCACTGTCCACTCATCCAACCCACGCTTCCTAAGCTTGCCTATGAAGATGCTGTGGGAGGCAGTGTCAAAAGCCTTGCTTTGACAACATCCCCTGCTCTCCCCTCATCTACCCAGCCAGTCATGCCATCACAGTACTATTAAAAACAAGCTGTCTATACAGACAAAACATCTCAGCAAATCTGCATCAAAAAATACACTGAATGCTAATAAAATTTGTTTTATGGAGAATCTTCTGCTGGACTATGGACTAACCAGTAGGTACTACAATTATTTTACTTGTTAATTTGGCAGCAAGAGATTTATAGTCCATCAGAGTGACTGCTTACTTCACCAGAGAAAACATTAAAAAGTACCTGATTTGACCTTAACTGCAGTTTAAGCATATTTCAGACACTAACAAGAATCATAATTATCATTAAAATCTACTTCCTCAATAAAGGAAACAAATTAATGAACTAATCAACATTGATGGCAAAAATTTAAGAAGGGGGGTGGAGGGTTACTTTTTAAAGTAGTCATCCTAAAAATCAACATAAATTAAAAATATTAACAGTCATCACAAAAAGAAGTCTAAGAAGACAAGGAAAATCTAAACAAAAATGAAGTGAGTATACAGAAATAAATGACCATGGTTAAATTGTGTTCAGGACGTAATACAAAGGAACTGCCTCTGCTTTAAAACACAAAAAATAAAATATAAGTCAGCTAAGAAGAGAAATAGAACGTTTACTATAAAAAAGCATTCTCTAACATTTCTGCAGCTGCACTTCAGTAGCAAAAGACAGTAGGTGAAGAGGAATAACCAGTCAGTCTTCACAACGGAGGGAGCTTATCAGCCGAGAACCACAGCAATAATAAGCTGGTACAAGTGTGGATACTAATGAAAGGGCAAAGTTTGCTGAAGATCCAAAACACATTAAATGCAGTGAAAAAACACCAACTACTGAGAGCTGCAAACATTTTTCTGACACCAAGTGGCCAGGCAAGACCATATAAGAAGAGTTCAAAGTTAGTAATACCACGTTATTATAGTTTTATCTAATGTACAAAATGACAGGCTCTCAAATCTGCTATTATCAGCCAGAAAAGAGACCTTGGAGTCCCTGTGGGTACTACTTTAAATAAGGACGTCACATTAAAAACTGTCAGCAGGTTGTTGTAAAGATTAATAATGAACTTGCAACTTTATAACTTGGGTACGATTCTGGATGCAATACCACACACAAAAAAGTTAAATCATACTGACATAAAGTAACTTATTTTTAAGATAATATGTGGAAGAGTTCTGTAGTAAGACAAATTTCATCTAGAGTACAATACGAACACTAAGATAGAAATCCTTACAGGAGCCAGTATACCACATCATAAATCAGTGCTCTTCCCATATCATAGATCTCAAACATAATATTTTTTCTTATGTCAAACACTCAGTCTTAATTTGCATTCTTCACGTGAACATTTAATATTCAGTAAAGACCATGCTTTCACTGTGATTAAGTATCTTGAATTATTGCTTGTACTTTGTCGAGCTCATGTATCACTTCTTCACTGTTCTGCATCTTTCACAGCACAGCACAGCTGTAAGAAATGAAGACGCAAACTAATGTTCAGATCATGGCTCCCAGTCAGATGAATATAGCCAGCAAACATAACTCCTCCTGAAGAAGTACTGAACTGGCACTTACAAGCCAATTAGGCTATATTCCCTATCCTCAGGTTGTTTACAACAGGTTGACACTCCTTGCACATTGATCCAAGAACCTTAATCTTAACCTACATTACCATCCTCAAAAACAGCACTACTGCACTACTCAGAATCTCTCATTTTTCTGAATACTATGGCCATTCCTCAGTAAGCCTCTGCCATTCGTTATGCTATGCAACAAAAGTGTTTCTTCCTAAACTGCCACACCTATGCAGAACTTAGGCTGGTCTTTTATGCCTTTTAATCTAGAATGGAGACTAAGTACTTCCCCAAAATAGAGAAGCTGTCTACATATGCCTGACAGTATATTCAGATCAGTTCTCAGAATGGAGTAAAATATGTCCTGCTGAACATCTAGAATTACTTTGTTTACTTGTGAAAAGTAGAATTCTTCAGAATCCAGTTCTTCAAATCAAGTTCTAAAGAATGGATTGAAATGAAGAGAGAAGAGAAGAAGAGAAAGAGTTACAGTTGAAGGGAACTACAGTGATCATCTAATCCAACTACCTGACCAATTCAGGGCTGACCAAAAATTAAAGTATATTATTAAGGCATGGGGCATCGACCACCTCTCTAGGAGGCCTGTTCCAGACTTTCATAACCCCCTCGGTAAAGAAATGCTTCCTACTGTCAAGTCTGAACTTCCTCTGATGCAGCTTTGAACCATTTCCATACATCCTATCACTGAATACCAGGGAGAAGAGATCGGCACTTTCCTCGCCACTTCTCTTCCTCAAGAACCGGTAGAGAGTAATGAGATCACCCCTCAGTCTTCTTTTCTCCAATAATAGATGGCTTCTTAACAGAAGGAAAGGAAAGATGGCAGTCAATCTTAGAAGAAATAAACCAATCGAACATCAGGATGGTAATGCTACCGAATGGTGAAAAATTCAAAGAAAGAAGAGGTCATAACATTCTAGGAGGACTTTATAAAAAAAAACCCTGAAGGCATGAAGATTTTTCAACACAGTTTCATCTGTGATTTAAAAAAACCACAAAATGTCAAGCATAAGGATCTTAAGTAGTGCATGAGATACAGAAAGATATTTTAGAAGCATTTGGGGGTTTTTTGGTTAAATGTAAAACATGAGTGCATTCTGCTAAAGAAAGAATGACACAGTAATAACAACAAGTTGTGAAAATCTGAATTACAGGGAGATCAAATAAAACATTTTTCTTTCCAATTACTTTTATGTTAAATAGATAAAGTATCAAAAATTTCTTAGAATAGTTTGTTTTTCCATGTTCTGCACTAATACTTTGGAAATAGTTTCATGGTACCTAATCTGGACATTTCTGATTAATTTTAATATTTTACACATATTTCTCTCTACTCCTCCTTTGATTTGCAGTCTTAAGAACTACTAGCCTCTACATCTGAAACTTAATACACTTTTTGGCAGTTTTTTGTTTACTCTAATGTCATCTTAATTACAAGAATGCATACAAGAAGAAAGAGGTATTATCTATAACCATCTACTACTTCTTGTCTTGTATTTAGTCTGTAAACACTTTTGCCAGGCAAAGAGGTTTTGGGTTTTTCTTCAGTTACATATTTATCCAGCATAAAGTGAAATTTGATTGTACTTATCCACAAAAGAACCCAAAGCTCTTTATTGTAACCCTTTTTTCCCCATCTACATTAATAGCCTCATATTTTGTGTATTGGTCTTGGTCAAATAAATAAATCAGAATAAAAACCAAAGTCTTCAAACATCTAAATCTCTAAATTTGCTGTTCATTGCCACCAAAGCAGCACTTCTTCCTAGTTCCCTTCAAGTTTGATTCCTATGTACATTTATTTTAACAAAAATCAAGAATACAAATTCTAGAATACTAGACAGACAGTGCCATTGAAAAAAAAGGAATTATGATAATGGTATAATTACTACAATTCCAACAACTTCCAGGTCAGATCTGCACTGAGGCACTCCTTCTATCCCTCTCCTAATTAACTACTGTCACACTTGATCTACCTTTTCTAAAGCCAAGAATAAATGAAAGCATATCACAGTCAACACGACAACCATTCTGATCTATTTTGGACTAGTTTGTGAGAACCACTTTAGGTTAAAATATATACATATATGATTAGAATAAACAACCTTGCCTTGTGACTATCGGAGGTAAGCAGTTTGGAAACAAAATTTTTAATTCTCTTCCTCTCCCTGACATTAATATATCCTTTTAGGCATTGCAAAACAGCTGACTTGGCATTTGACACAAACTTCTACAGGGAAAGAGCTGGAAATAACCAGCTGGGATAGGAATGAGAAACTCTTAAAATCCCAAATCAATTAGTTGTTTTAAAGAGAAAATAAGTCAGCTTTTTACTCTTGATAACACAGGTCATCACATAACATTCAAGAATAATTCCTGTTCAAACTGGAACACCTTTTCTACAAAACAACATTGAGCTGATTTGATAACATGCAGTAAGAGTACAAAATATGTGGAATCAGACAGCTACTGCTTCTTTTGCAAAGACAGAGCTCCAATTCAAGCATTAAAACACAGTAGTCTGACAAAAGTGGTGGTGGACCCAGGCAGAAAGAAAAAGTTACTATTTTCTGGTCATTAACTAAACCATTAAATTCCCAAACAATTTATTCAGCTTTTAAAGAAGATTCATCTTCAGCTGCATGAACAAAGATTTCTTTAGGTAAAAGAGTTTAGAACGCTAAATAAAATATATTAAACTTTTCAGTGACCAATATGTGTGCTGATCACAAGTACTTTTTACACAATAACATTATGACAGAAAGAAACACAAGTAACAAACATAAAGCTGCTATTTTCCATAACTGTGTGGTTTGTTTGGTTTTGGGTTTGTTTTGTTTTTCAATGCTTAACTATTGAAGAGAGTTCTTTAGAGATCGAAATTACAGGTATGTGTATATCTGTGGTAATTTTCAAAATTCTCTTTACCATCAATGGAAAGTAAAAGGTGCTTCTGGGAAGTGATTCATCTCCCTGGTTTTAGATGCAACACTAGGATGAAATAAATCTTTCCCCGGGAATGTAGTACTTTTCACTGACTATAAAAGGACAACTAGTTCAGACAGGCACATCTAAAGTTATGTCAGATTAATCTTACCCAGTGTGCTCACAGTATGGTTTATAACTGAATGACAGCATTAAAAAGACTGATTCTCATGTGAATCACTACAACAGCACGTAATTCTCCACATTACTGTTCCTCTTTTAAAGAAGCCATCATTCATTTTGGCTTCAAAAGCATTTTTATCCTGAATAATCCATAGTATGCACATAGTAGTGTGCTACTAAGTGAAAGCTACTTAATAGGCTTATTGACAATTTTTAAGTATTCCAAGAAAAGAAAATAATTTAAATGTCCTTTATACCTGATGAGAAAATATGAACGATGTAAGAACTTTCAGCTTCACTTTTGGTACTTTCAAGCAGAGCTTGTTATTAACCAAGCTTAAAATTATTTCAGTGAAAGATTTACCTTTAATTTCTTTTATTTTCTTTTGGGGGAGGAAGGCACTCCTGTGGATTTGTGTACTGCCTCTGGCTGGAATGGAGATAATTTTCTTCATGGTGGTCCATATTGTGCTGTGTTTTATGTTTGTGATTAAAACAAAGCTGATAACACACCAATCCTTTTGCTAATGCTGAGTGACGCTTACAGTGCCAAGGTTGTCTGTTTCTCATCTTGCCCTCCCAAGCTGGGGAGTGGAGGCGCAAGAAGTTGGGAGGGGACTCAGCCAGGATAGCTGACCAAAGGGATATTCCACACCATCACGTTCAGCAAGAGCACTGTGGGGTGGCCTTTCTGAACGAGGCATTGTATAAAGAATGGCTTGGCTGGGCACCAGTTGGCTTGTGAGAGCTGGTGAGTGATCGCCTTTGCATCACTGCCTTTATCTGAACCCATGAGGTTTTTCTTGCTTTTGCTCTTCTGATTCTCTCCTCCATTGCACCAGAGGGTGGGTATGTGGGAGTAGGTGTGGTAACAGGTGGTTATTTGCTGACTAGGATGAACCCATCACGGTTTAAAACTTATGGTTTCTGTCCTCAAATATACTTCACACAGTTTTGCCCACTAAGCAGCACTGCTCAATTGAGTAAACTCTAATGAATTTCATGTAAGTGGTCCTAACAAAGCACCTAAGGGAAAAACTGTAAATTACACAGTATCAAAACATAAACCGATACAGCAAACTTTGCTTAAGAGTATGAGCCCAGCTAACCTTGAGCATGGTCTACTGAGATCTTCCAAAAACATCACATTTCAATATTCATCTGAGAACACCAAACCTCAAATCTGCTGAATACACTATAAAGCATGTTTATTCTCCATTACAAACAAGCCTGCATGTTACACCACTACTTTACAGGGAAAGCATTTTATCATGCCCCTACCCACCCTACAGCCATTTTCTGTAAGTCAATAGTTTTGATAATACCTACAGTTTTTCTTTTTCTTTTTTT
>VWZZ01006955.1:1659-14475 GCA_013399095.1 Psophia crepitans
GGGGCTTCAGGGGTCTGGGGCTCCTGGGGAGAGTCTGCAGCAGTGCAGACAGAGGCAAAGAATGCATTCAGTAGCTCTGCCTTCTCTGCATCCTCGGTCACCAGGGCACCCACCCCATTCAGCAGCGGGCCTACACTGCCTCTAGTGTTAGTTTTATCTGCAATGTATCTGTAGAAGCCCTTCTTGTTATCCTTGACCTCCCTGGCAAGGTTTAGTTCCAGGGAAGCCTTAGCTTTCCTCGTTGCCTCCCTACATTCTCTGGCAGCAGCCCTATATTGCTCCCAGGTGCCCAGCCCCTCCTTCCACTCTCTACAAACTCCATTCTTCCACCTGAGTCTGCCCAGCAGTTCTTTGTTTAGCCACACAGGTCTCCTGGCTTCCTTCCTAGATTTCCTGGCTATCGGGATGCTCAGATCCTGGGCTCGGAAGAAGTGGTCCTTGAAGGACAGCCAACTTTCTTCAGCCCCTTTACCCTCCAGCACGCTGTCCCACAGGATCTCTTGGATTGTTTTTGCCCTGGTTGACAACAGAAGTGATGCACACCTGCAAAATAGCCTTGAAAATGCTGGATGCTGGAAGCAAACTCCAGAGATGCTCAGATTGTCTCAGGCCTGGCATGGGGTCCCTCCCTCCAGACGGACCATGAGTCTGAGCTATCCCAGCCCGACAAATTGGGCAATTTGCCCCAAAACCACCAGTCACTCTCCATTGATGAACGAGAACACAGAGTGACTAGCGCAGGTGAGCCTGTGTTATCTTTTTGCTACACTATGTATTACTCTAAACAGGTCAAGAAATCAGTGCTGGTGTCTGTTGAATTTTGGCTATCAAATCAGCAGCACTCCCTTTCCCTGTAAAACCTTTCTCAAGGACTTGTGCTGTGCTCCCTATACATGCTCAGGGCGTGCTAAGTCCTGACCTCCAGCGTTGCCACAAACACTCATTAAATTCCTCCAACAGTAAATCAAGTTTGTATCTAAACCATACATTTCTGTGAAAAAGTCTGTCCCAGCTTCAACGTGTGAGGTGTCTTTCCAGGTGCCTGGATCAGATACTGTGGCCTGAGCCAACGTGCAGCACCTGTTGTGGTACCTGCTCCAGACACACAGCTGTGAGCTGGCTTACTTCAGTCATGGGTGGGTCTTACACTAAATATGAACCTAAATCTCCCTGTGCACCCACCCCCGAGATGGGTCAGGAATCTGTAGTTCCCAGTAAAAGATAGCAGAAATGCCATTCATACCTATAACAATCTGCCATGCCTATCTGACACTGGCCACTGTTGTAAGGGGTAACAAAAATGTTTTTACAAATATATTAGCAACAAAAAGAGGGCCAAGGAGAATGTCCATCCTTTATTGAATGCGGAGGGGAACATGGCCACTAAGGATGAAGAAGAGGCTGAGGTACTTAATGCCTTCTTTGCCTCAGTCTTTAATAGTCCGACCAATTGCCCCCAGGGCATTCAGCCCACTGAGCTGGAAGACGGGGACTGAGGGCAGACTAAATCCCCCATGATCCAGGATCTACTGGATCTGACCTACTGGACACTCACAAGTCTATGGGGCCAGGTGGGATCCACCTGGGAGTACTGTGGGAGCTGGCAGAGGAGCTTGCCAAGCCACTTTCCATCATTCATCAGCAGTCCTGGTTAATAGCGCAGGTCCTAGATGTCTGGAGATTTCACAGCGTAATGCCCACCTACAAGAAGGGCTTGAAAGAGAATCCAGGAAACCAGAGACCTGTCAGCCTGACCTTGGTGCCGGTGAGGCTGTCTGGAGCACAAGTCTTACGAGGAGCGGCTGAGGCAACTGGAGTCGTTTGGAGAAGAGGAGGCTCGGAGGAGGCCCGATTGCTCTCTACATCTACCTGAAAGGAGGCTGTAGTGAGGTGGGTGTTGGTCTTTTCTCCCAAGTAACAAGTGATAGGACAAGAGGAAACAGCATCAGATTGCTCCAGGGGAGGTTTAGCTTGGATATTAAGGAAAATCTCTTCACTGAAAGAGTGGTCAAGCATTGGAAGCAGCTGCCCAGGGAGGTGGTGGAGTCACTGTCCCTGGAGGTGTTCAAGAACCGTGTAGATGCGGCACTGCAGGATGTGGTTTAGTAGACATGGTAGTGCTGGGCTGGTGGTTGAACTTGGTGATCTTAGACACCTTTTCCAACCTTAAAGATTCTATGATTCTGTGACATGGCTGTAATATACGCATATGGTATAGATATACTGCCTCAGAGTGGAGCAGGAATTTGGGCAAGAAGTCACAAGTGGTATTACAAATGGCCATGGAACTTCAGCTTTGTATTTCCTGTTGCAATAACTTCAGTTTTCCATAAAGGTTACTGTCATTCATGTATTTCATATTGACTGCTAAAACACTGTTAAATAATTTACCTTTTTCTCCTACTTCAACAACTGTGTGTTTATTTTTTTGTCTAGAGTGTGAACATTTCAAAGATGGGAAGTCTACATAAAGCAAAGACGTTCTTTCTCCATGTCCCGTTCTGCTGCTTCTACATTATGATGCAATTGATTACAGTAGATGTAAACAGCTTCAAAGTTATTGCATGAGTGACTGCCTCAAACTTTTAATAGCCCACTTTGTGCCTTGTTTGTGAGTCTCACAAAACATCCTAGGTGAGGAAGTGAAGTTCTCTAGGCTTTTGGTAATTGGCACTGAAACCCTAGTGGCGTTTTCTCTGTGGAGGGGAACCTGTAGGGAATGGGTACCAAGTGGACAAACTAGAAACAAGAAAACTTCTCTCACAAACTTCAGCCTTCTATTTAAAGCATCTTGTTTAAAGTGCACTAATTGGCCCCTTGGGCAGACTCGGTGCTCAAGCCTGGGCAAGGCCTGGGTGAGAAACCTTGGAGGGCTAACTCTGTGCAGCAGGAGGATGGAGCTGGTTATAGGAAGAGGGAGGAATGGAGATGAGGCAGCAGGTGCCATAGTTGTCCTGGAAGTACCAGGTAGCAATCACTGGGTAAAGTCCTGCTCAGCGGTGACAGGAAAGACTTTCCTTGTTGCTTTCTGAGTCCAAGTTGGCCAGAAAGAAACAGTGACCCTGGAGCTGGTGCCAGGACACCACTTCCCATTTTCTGAGACTCTGTAGGTGTTAGAACTGCCCCAAAACTCCGGAATGCAGGGATGATACCAGAGGATAACAAGTCACTTCACATTGCATGATCATGGTGTTTGAGTTTGTGCATGCCCTTAGCCCATGTCAAACACAAGTAAATCAGGTCAGCTTTGGCCAGTTTTATAGTTGGAACATATAGGTGCAACCCTCATTGCCTTTTTCCCTAAAATAAGAAAACAAACAGTTAACTGAATAAAAGCTTGAGACAATGCAATTTTATTCAGCCAAAAAATGTCCTTGTCAAATGTTAGGAAAAAAAGAAGTCAGACAGTAATCCATTGCTACTCTCACAAGATGCACTGTGTGGCTTTTGTTCTGCCTTGGATAGGCCAAACAGGAAATGCCCAATTTTGCTTATTCTTGTTTATTGCCTGGTCTGGGTAACAGGCAACTCTGGCAACTTTGGGGAAAAAAAATTCCCAAGGGAAACTTTCCCTGAGGAAATCAATGGGGTAAAAACCCTGAAATATTGTTCTTACAGAACCTGATAGGAATTTCATTCCAGGAAACAGACTGGTGCTGATGGAAAGGAACCCCTGGTCCGAGCCCTGCTCAGAGCGGGACCTATTAGCACAGGTTGCTCAGGGCTGTGACCAGGTGGGTGCTGAGTATCTCCAAGGACAGAGAGTCCATGGCCTCTCAGGACTTTAATCCAATGCCTGAAGGATGTTTCCCTGATGTTCTGTGACGACGTCTGTCTGCTGTTACCCTTGTGCCTGTTGCCTCGTCTCATCACCATGCACCTGTGAGAAGAGTCTGTATCCATCATCTCTCCCACTCCCATTAGGCAGTTGCAGACCACAGTAAGGTCTCCCTTTCACTTTCTCCTTTCCAGGCTCAACAAAGCAGTCAGCCTTTCCTTGTATGACCTGTGCTCCAACCCAACCACCTCTACCACCTCCGCAGGACCTACTCCTGTATGACAATATCTGGCTGGTACAAGGGAGTTGGAAGCTCAGGACACTTGACTATTGCTGTTCACAGTAAACCAGGGTGGTTTACTATAATTTCTGTTAAATAAGAGTGCTGCAACTGTGATATTTATAAGAAAATTATACAGAACATTGCCATGGAGATTTTTTAAAAGCATTGTTCAGAGGAAAAAACACACAAGCCCGAGCTACGCTTTGTACTAAATCTGTTTGAACTACTGTTTGGATGACACCTGCGTTGGACAGTTCAGTTTAAGTACCATCAAAACTGCATCAGTGGCAGTCAAAATCGCTGAGAAGAAAAAACAGAGCACAAGCCCATCGCGGCCAGCAGGGAGAAACATTGCCATTAACGAACTGCCAGATACGGCCACAAAAAGCCAGGACAAATTAGGTTGCCCAGCCAGTAAAAGTGTGTGCAGAAAATATTGGATGAAAAGTATATTCAGCTTGCAGGTATTCAGAAAGCACATTCAGCTTGCATATTCAGTGTGGTGCGGTCTACACCCTGGAGGGAAGGGGTGCAATCCAGAGGGACCTGGACAGGCTTGAGAGGTGGGCCAGTGCGAACCTCATGAAGTTCAACAGGCCAAGTGCAAGGTCCTACATGTGGGTAGGCACAGTCCCAGGCACAACTACAGGCTGGGTGGAGAATGGATGGAGAGCAGCCCTGAGGAGAAGGGGGTGATGATTGGTGAAAAGCTCAACATGAGCTGGCAGTGTGCGCTGGCAGCCCAGAAAGCCACTCGTGTCCTGGGCTGCATCAAAAATAGCATGGCCAGCGGGCTGAGGGAGGTGATGCTCCCCCTCCATTCCGCTCTTGTGAGACCCCACCTGGAGTACTGCATTCTGCTCTGTGGCCCCCAGTGCAGGAAAGACATGGAGCTGCTGGAGCAAGTCCAGAGGAGGGCCATAAAGTTGATCAGAGGGCTGGAGCACCTCTCCTACGAGGACAGGCTGAGGGAGCTGGACTTGTTCAGCCTAGAGACGAGAAGGCTGCAGGGAGACCTAATCGTGGCCTTCCAATACCTAAAGGGGGCCTACAGGAAGGCTGGCGAGGGGCTCTTTCTTAGGGAGTGCAGTGACAGGAAAAGGGGTAATGGGTATAAACTAAAAGGGGAGAGATTTAGATTAGATATTAGAAAGAAATTCTTTACTGTGAGGGTGGTGAGGCACTGCAACAGGGCTACCCAGAGAAGCTGTGAAGGTCCCATTCCTGGAAGTGTTTAAGGCTAGTTTGGATGGGGCTTTGGGCAACCTAGTGTAGTGTAGGGTGTCCCTGCCCATGGCAGGGAGGTTGGAACTAGATGATCCTTGTGGTTCCTTCCAACCCTAACCATTCTATGATTCTATGATACGTCAAAACAACAGTAACATCAGTAAAAGCAGTGGTGCAAAACTGTCTGGATCAGTGGAGCGGTGATTAAGAGGTCATGGTCTACCTGGAGTCCGGTGATAAGCAGAGCACCACAGGTATCTGTTCTGGGGCCTGTCCTGTTTGACATCTTCATTAGTGATATGAAAGAGGTGACAGAGTGCACTCTTGTCCAGACACCAGTGCCAGACTCATCACAATGGAGCATGGAGGGAGGATGAGAGGTGGCAGGCAAAATTCAGACAGGAGACTTCAAGTTCATGGAATCGTAGAACGTTTTCAGTTGGAAGGAACCCACAAGGATCATTGAGTCAAACTCTTGACTCCACACAGGGCAACCTGTTACACCATATATATAAGCGTTGGCCAGACTCTTCTCAGTGGTACCCAGTGACAGGACAAGGGGCAACAGGCACAAACTGGAACACAGGAAGTTCCATCTCAATATGAGGAAAAACTTCTTTACTGGGAGGGTGACAGAGCACTGAGACAGGCTGCACAGAGAGGTTGTGGAGTCTTCTTCTCTGGAGAGATTTCAAACCTGCCTGGATGCAATCCTGTGCAACCTGCTCTACGTGATCCTACTTGGGGGGTGGAGGTGGGGTGGGTGTTGGACTAGATGATCTCTAGAGGTCCCTTCTAACCCCTACCATTCTGTGATTCTGTTGTCCAAATACTTCTTGAACACTGACAGGCATGGAGCCATGACCATTTCCCCAGGACACTTGTTCAAGTGCTTGACCACCTTCTTAGTGAAGAAATTTTCTCTCATATCCAATCTGAACTTCCCCGGACACAGCTTTAAACCATTCCCTTGTGTTTTATCACTGTACACCAGAGATAAATCAGCATCTCCCTCTCCACTCCCCCTCATCAGGAAGTTGTAGACAGCAATGAAGTCCCTTCTAAGCTGAACAACCCTAGTATCCTCCCCTGCTCTTCATAAGTCATGCACTCTGGTCCTTTCACAATCTTTATTGTGTTCCTTTGGACACATTCTAGTATTTCTATATCCTTCTTACATTGTGGAGCCCAAAATTGCACACAGTACTTGAGGTACAGTTAAGTATATCATAGAATCATAGAACACCAGGTTGGAGGGGACCTCAAGGATCATTTGGTCCAACCTTTCTCTGCAAAAGCCCCATCTAGACAGAAGCACCATCTGGAAAAGATGGCCTTTCACCCTGTCCCGCTGAATCTTAAAAGTGTCCAATGTTGGAGAATCCACCACTTGTCTGGACAGATTATTCTGATGGCTGATTGTTCTCATTGTTAAAAATTTTCCTTTTGTGTCCAGTAGGAATCTCCCCAAGAGTAACTTGCACCCATTACCCCTCATGATTTCTGTGTGACTCCTTGTTAAAATGGAATACCAGGTTTCTGGCATCTGGCAAGATTTCGCAGTATTTCAGTATTTGTGCCAAGTGTTGATGATCTTGGCAAAGCCCTATTTCAAAAATCAGTGTGGGATGGGGTTCCTCTGCATGCTGCCAGCCTGTGCCTCTATCTAAAATCCTGGGAGAGTGGCCAGGTTATATTGGAAAGCCATGCCACTGAGTTTCTGTATGAAACAAGGAAATGTTCATCATTGCCACAGGAGAAAAGTGTAATTTTGCAAACCCAAAGCAAATGGTTGTGTCACAAAGTCCTGTTATCATGGTCCTTCTACCCTGTCAGCCCAGCTTCCCGGAAAACATGCTTTTAGACACACAGGGCTCAAAATGAGCTATTCATCTTTTACGACCTCAGACACCCTCTCCACACGAATTTTCCCCTCATTGAGGTAGTAGCTCCCTCTAGTGTCTATGCTGAATTTCCTCACAGGGCATCCCTGCCCGTGCATATGCTTTCCCTACATATGTTCCTGCTCAGCAATTCAACTCTTGAAATTTCAGACACAGAGCTTATTGTAGGATCAGCTCCTATTGCCCAATCATCAGGAAACAGAGGCTGCAAAAAGACTGCAATAAAGCAAAGCTGTATTCCTGCTGCAGAAACAATCATGTCTCAGTCTTGATCTCCACATTCACTCTCTGTTGCAGTCTTCACATTTCCTGGGTTTCCGACTTTACATTTCCACGGCACCATGTGGTGAACTCCAGCTAAATCTGCTGGTCCTATCAGGAATGGCTCTAGGCTCAGAGCAGGCATCATTCACCCTGTGTAAGTCCATGTAATCCTGCTGCCTAGCTCTTCAAGAACTCACAGGATTTTACTTGATACCTTAACTAGGTCCAATCAGAGCTGCTGCCAGATAACAGTCCCACTATGGTCAGGTTCCCTTGTAGTCCTCTGGACCACATTCTCCACTCCAGAGAGCCCTGCACAGCCTGGGCTGGGTGGGCATGGTTATTGTAGATGGCAGGAGAACAGATGTGGTGAAGATGCCATGCAGTCATGTTATGGCTGTGTTGGCCAGATATTTGTTGCTGCAAGGGTGGTCAATGGCTGAACCTCCTCACTGATGCTTCTCTTCTGGTAGTGGTCAGTGTAGGCACCTCATAGCCCTGCAACAGATAAGATGGGGTCATAAAGAAGGACTTAGGGCACAGGGACTGCAGCTCTCAGCCTCCCCAGCCAGCCACCCTCCTATGGCCCAGACTGCCTGGCACAGTCAGTTGTGCTGCAGCCCAGGCACCCCAAGCACTGCCACAGGGCTGGAGCAGGAGGGCAGGAGTAGACAGCTCTGGCTGCTCTGTGCTTGGCATAGCCTGGAGAAGAACAGGAGATCAAGGTGGGTCCTGTGCCAGGATGGCTTTGTCCTGTGGGCTCATATCCAACTTCATAGAATCATAGAATCACAGAATAGTTAGGGTTGGAAGGGACCACAAGGATCATCTAGTTCCAACCCCCCCCACCCCTGCTGCGGCTCGCCATGGGCAGGGACACCCTACATTAGACCAGATTGCCCAAAGCACCATCCAAACTGGCCTTAAACACTTTCGGGGATGGGGCCTCCACAGCTTCCCTGGGCAACCTGTTCCAGTGCCTCACCACCCTCACAGTAAAGAATTTCTTTCTAATGTCCAATCTAAATCTCTCCTCTTTTAGTTTAAACCCATTACCCCTTGTCCTGTCACTTCACTCCCTAAGAAAGAGCCCCTCGCCAGCCTTCCTGTAGGCCCCCTTTAGGTATTGGAAGGCTGCGATCAGGTCTCCCCGGAGCCTTCTCTTCTCTAGGCTGAACAAGTCCAGCTCCCTCAGCCTGTCCTCATAGGAGCAGTGCTCCAGCCCTCTAATCAAGTTTGTAGCCTCCTCTGGACTTGCTCCAACAGCTCCATGTCTTTCCTGTACTGGGGGCCCCAGAGCTGGAGTCTCACAAGAGCGGAATGGAGGGGGAGCATCACCTCCCTCGGCCTGCTGGCCACACTGTTTTTGATGCAGCCCAGCACACGGATGGCTTTCTGGGCTGCCAACGCACATTGCCAGCTCACGTTGAGTTTTTCATCAACCAGCAACCCCAACTCCTTCTCCTCAGGGCTGGTCTCGATCCATTCTCCACCCAGCCTGTAGTTGTGCCTGGGACTGTGCCTACCCATGTGTAGAACCTTGCACTTGGCCTGTTCGACTTCATGCAGTTTGCACTGGCCCACCTCTCTAGGTCCCTCTGGACGGCATCCCTTCCCTCAAGCGTGTTGAGCATGCCACACAGCTTGGTGTCGTCAGCAAACTTGCTGAGGGTGCACTCGATCCCACTGTCCATGTCGCTGACAAAGATGTTAAATAGCACCAGTCCCAGTACTGACCCCTAAGGAGCACCACTCGTCACCGATGTCCACTTGGACATCAAGCCATTGATTACAACTCTTTGAGTGCGGCCATCCAGCCAGTTCCTTATCCAGCGAGTGATCCATCCATCAAATCCATGTCTCTCCAGTTTAGAGACAAGGATGTTGTGCGGGACAGTGTCTAAAGCTTTGCACAAGTCCAGGTAAACCATGTCAGTTGCCTTTCCCTTGCCTACTGATGCTGTGACCCCATTGTAGAAGGCCACCAAATTTGTCATGCACGATTTTCCCTTTGTTAAGCCATGTTGACTGTCATCAATCACTTCCTTACTTCCCATGTGCCTGATCACAGTTTCCAGGAGGATCTGCTCCATGATGTTGCCTGGCAGGGATGTGAGGCTGACCGGCCTATAATTTCCCAGGTCTTCCTTCTTTCCCTTCTTGAAAATGGGGGTTGTGTTTCCCCTTTTCCAGTCAGTGGGAACTTCACCAGACTGCCACGACTTCTCAAATATGATGGACAATGGTTTGGCCACTCAATCTGCCAATTCCCTCAGGACTCATGGATGCAGCTCGTCAGGTCCCATGGACTTGTGCACCTTCAGATTCCTTGGGCATTTTCGAACCTGATCTCCTACAGTGGGCGGTTCTTCATTCTCCCAGTCCCTGTCTTTGCCTTCTGTGACTTGTGCAGGCTGATTGGGGGAATGTTCCTCTGCTCCTTGCTCCTGCCACTGAGCAAGAGCTACCTCTGAAAGGCTCTCCCCCAGGGCTCTTTCAGGGTTAAATCCTCTCCTCCGCTCACAAGCGTCAAGAACACACAGGCCCTCATGCAGGTAAGACAAACTGGACAGCAGCTGAGGACATTGGTAGTTTTTCCATCTTACCAAGCACTGGATGCCATCCACTGTTTGCTCTTGGATGTGGAGGTAAGGGAGGGCAGGACTGCTGTCCATGGTGAGGCAGGGGCTTACTCATGGTGGGACCCTCACGGGGGTCCCTATTGGCACACTTCTTGGGAGCAAACCTAGTACTGGCACCCAGGGCTCCTGAGTGGTCTGGACATGCAGGCAGGCTGTGGCTGCTGGTGATGCCTCAAACAAAACAATCCAGTCCTTTTCAGGAGAAATCAATCCTGTATTATTGCTGTCTCCCGCAGCCCAGCCATCACCTTGAACAGAGACTGGACTGTAAGTAGGGCTCAGGACCTTACTTCCCATTAATTGCTCCAGGCAATCTGGTCTGCTTACCTGAGTGCAAATGGGATGCAGTGGCTTGATGAGGAAAGCCAGATCCTCCTGCAGGAGCAGCTGGCTTGCTTGGGTGGGCACAGAGCATATTTGGCCTCCTGTAGGAGGAAGGGAGACATAATGACTCCCAAAATGCTGGAGCTATGCAGAAGTGCAGTGGTGACATAACACACCCTGCTTCAGGGACTGCACCAGAGCTGAACTAGTCAGGGGTACCTTCCTTCTCCCAGGGGGAATGACAGAAACCAGCTGCCTTCCTAGCACATCAGTGCTCCTCTCTGCCCTTCTATCCAGCCTTTCTGGACTGGTCAGTGGTGGGCAAAGATGTAGCTGCACTGGGAAATTCTTGGTAAGTCATTAGTTACCATGAGAAATCGCCTTCAGTGTAAGTGAGAGAAAGAGAGAGGAAAGGATCTGAGGCAAGGTGCAGACTTTTTCAAGGCTCATTCCTGTGCAGTCCAAGGGAGAAAGGGAGATTCTCCTACCATGTCTTCCTATTTCATTGTGTACTGTATGTCTGAAGACAAAGGGTTTAAATATGGCATTTGTTATGTGGCTGTGTCCACTGACTGCTACATTGCTCCAAACTATGGTGAAAAATTAGGGTCATTGCTCTGCACAACTTCTATGACTGTACTGTAACCCTGTAGCTCCATGCCTAATCCAGCCTAAATTTGTCAGCATGGGGAGAGTATCATCTGCAGCTCTCCAGAACTCACTGTCACTTCTGCAGTGGAACTAACAATTCCCTGCTGCAGCTGCAAATACAACGACTTACATGTCATTGCTATGTACCTACATCAAACCAAGGGCTTGTTGGTAGCACGTGATGAGCTCACAAACATCTTGATCACCTGCTCTGATTTCCAAGTGTTGAACCCCAGTTCAGAGCATAAACAGGTGACTAACCCTTACATGCTTAACTTCCAACTACTAAATTTATCCTTATTTTTATCACTCTGGTTCCTGAGGTTCCCTATTCCTTCTATGTAACAAGCAGGTCCCCACTTTCACTGGTGCTGGCTTCACGGCAGACTCCTGCCTCTGGCTAACATCAGTAGTAAAAGTGTCCAACAAGGTCCTGGATGGAGCCTTCCCCTCTCACACCTACACCATTGAGGTGCTTGTGCCCTATCAAAACCACCAACTGCCTTAGCCCTGCAAAAGTTCACACATATGTAATTTTGAATTTATACAGAACAGCATGCACATTATGCAGCTTTATAGTCAGGGACAGCTGAAGACAGGAAACAATTCCTAGGGAACACCACTGCTGTGGTCTCTTCCAGCTCTCACCCCTCTCAAGCACACCAAACAAGTAGGGCTGTTCTTGCATCAAAATGCACATGGCTTTGGCTAGGGGCTGACTGGAGGAAAAGTAATGGTCTGAGATTTCCAGAATATTGGATGATAAAGTCCTTATGTACCTGTCCAATGTATGCAAGATCAGTAATTAAAAATTCTTATTAAAGAATACATTGATCTGAGAGACTGCTGGAGAGCTCAACCAGACAGTGGTTTCTCAGCCTTTTAGCACGCATATCCAAGACAGAGTAACAAATTTGGATGTCATTATGTTAGGCAAGAAAGAGTTAATCTTCTGACTGGAAGTTTTCCTCTTGATGTTAAAATTAAAAAAATTTAAAAGGTTGAAAAACTGGAGAGTAAAAGAGAAATGAATCAGAACTTAGCTCTTCTACTTAGCAAACACTGATACTGATCACAGTGCCCAAGTAGAAGCAAGGAGAAAATACAATTAGAACAGAGGGTCATTAATCTAGAAGAGAAACACCTGAGAATTATGAATGAGACAGAGCTTACGTCTGAGCAATTCCAAAAGGAAAAAAAGCACAGCATTTTAAAGTGCTTTGACAGTTTATTGCAGTAAGTAGTTATACGAAAAAACTCCCAACAAAAGCAGAGAATTCTCTGTTGCTCAACATTTTAAAATCATGACCGATACGTAGATACATGCTTTGGACAGACAAATTAAAAACAGATCAATGAGTGTAAAGCAAGGGTACCAACATGAAATTTAATCTTGTTTAATCTTGTGAAGAGACATGACAATTTACCTGAGTGGCTAAAAACACATCTATAAAGAGGAAAAGAGGAAATGCTTTTTTTTTTCTTTCTTTTTTTTAATTTTATTTTTTGGTCATATTCTCTTTGAGTCCCTGCATAGCTGTTCAGGTGATATCTTCAATCTTTAGTAAATGGAGTGACATGAATCGATGGCTTGTCTGCGAGCACTGTTGAATCCTGACCACGGGAGGTTTGTCGGAGTTACCCGTAAGGAAAAGCTGCTCACAGCTCCCCGGTACTGAGGTGGGCAGGCGCTTTTTTTTTTTTTTTTTTTTTTTTTTTTTTAAAATTTTTATTTTCTACATT
>VWZZ01006955.1:14486-36831 GCA_013399095.1 Psophia crepitans
TCAGTTTAAAATTTCCATGTCACAATAGTAGGGAACAAAATCCGTGAATTCAGTGACGCACAATCTTCTCTCACACCCCAGCCATATCCCAGTGCTGTTACTGAGAACCAACCCAGAAGCCAGTGGTGGTTCCACTGCAGATCCTCGCAAATGCCTGCTCAGCAATGGCCATTACACTGGTCAGTTACCTTATTCTGTAGTTCAGGAATAGTTTAGAGTGCTAACATCTACTGAGACAATCAAATGAGGCCAAAGAAAAAGCTGTGTAGGGAGAGCAGGATTTTATTATGCACAGCTTCAAGGTGCTCTGTATTGTCATGCAACCACAGTCTGCCCTGATGCTTTTCAATCCTGTTTGTCCCCTTATCATCACATATGTGAGCTCAAGACTCTCTGGATCCTTTTCCTCATCCAGCTGAGAGTAGGCCCTGATTTCAGACTGGCTGAGTGCAGCGTGTGCCTGTGCTGAATGCTGGGTGGGACAGATCTGCACCTCAAGACAAGGTGATTGCAGGTAGTTTTAAACCTTTCTTTCACATCCACTTCTTCAGGAGCCTCACAGAGGCTGCTGTTACAGGCCAGATTTGTGCATCAAAGCACCTGGCCTATGTTTGCTGGCTTCATGGCACTGGTGTGGTGGGCAGCAGCAGCCCTGGCCACAAGCACCCAGCAAGCACCAGCTTCAGCAGCCCTTGGCTGAGGTTTATAAGCAATAATTGCTTCCCCATGCCTCATTCATCATGTGGACATGATCATTGTAGCTTCACATGCCAGTAAGCAAAACCCTTGTGTCAGGGTGAAAACTGAAATAGGATGATGGAAGAAAGGTCAGGAGGTCCAGGCCAGTGGAGATCCCTGATGGCTTAAATTTGCAAACACCATGTGGTGAGTCACCCTGTGCTGAGCAAAACACCCCAAAAATGGCAGAGCTGAAGACAGGATAAAGAAAAAACAATTCTTTTAACATGTGTAGGGTGAAGAAGAGCAAGCTTAGTGGCTATGGCATCTAAGGAATGATGTGACTATGTCCAGGTGGAAGGGAAGCATGTAGTTGCCGTAAGTGCAATGAGGAGGAAAAGAGACACACGTTTGGTATACTCGTCAAGACAGGGTATTGGACTGGCAGGAGAACCCAGGAAGCGTGGGGTAGTCTAGATGCACACCATTCTTGGTTTCTTCTGTGTGATTCTCTTGGAGTCAGGTATCCAACATTGAATGGCAGCTCTCTGGACTCTAAAATCCTAGTATCTGTGAAATCCCAACATGGGAAGATTTCAACCATTATAGAGATAGGACGAAAGCAATTGTACCAGCGAAACTTTTTCCTCATGGGTGATTGTGCTCCAGTCTCCTGGATCACAATCTTCACCTTCTCCTCACAGTGCTCATTTCTACCCGCAGACCAACCCAGCTGGCACCATGGCAGGTGAGAACCAGACTCAGATGACAGAGTTCATGCTCCTGGGCTTTTCCCATGGCCAGACCTTCCTCTTTGTTCTTTTCCTGGCTATTTACCTGGCCACGCTGCTGGGGAACTCTGCAATACTCACTCTCGTGTCCCTGGATCCCCATCTCCACAGGCCCATGTACTTCTTTCTCAGTCACCTGTCCTTCTTGGACATTTGCTATTCATCAGTGACGGTACCCAAGATCCTGGCAAATGCCCTGCACCTGCAGGCAACCATCTCCTACCGCGGATGCCTGGCACAGATGTTCTTCCTGATGGGGTGTGCAGGGGCTGAGTGTGCACTCCTGGCTGTCATGGCCTATGACCGCTACCAGCCATATGCCAGCCCCTGCGCTACACTCATGCCATGAGCCGGGGTGTCTGTGTGGTGGCAGCTGCTGGCTGCTGGCTCTGGGGTATGCTGGACTCCGCTGTGCACACTCTTCTGGCCTCCAGGCTCTCCTTCTGTGGGGCTGTTCAGCTCCAGCACATCTTCTGTGATGTCCCCCCACTGCTGAGTGCTGCATGCAGCAACACCCGCCCCAGCGAAGTGGCACTCCACGCTGCCAGTGCCTTTGTAGGCCTCAGCCCCTTCCTGCTTGTTGTCGTCTCCTATCTCCACATCCTGGCCACCATAGTCAAGATGCCCGTGGCCACTGGCCGGCGCAAGGCCTTCTCCACATGCTCTTCCCATCTGCTTGTGGTTGCCTTGTACTTTGTGACGGCCAACCTGAACTACAACCGGCCCAGCTCTGGCTACTCCCCAGTAGCTGACACACTGGTCTCCATACTGTATTGCATTGTCACCCCCATGTTAAACCCCCTCATCTACAGTCTCCGCAACCAGGAGGTGCTGAGGGCCCTGCGGAAGGCTGTATGGGGACAGGGCACATGGGGATCCCCAGGCAGCAATGCATGAGCAATACCAGGGCTGCAACAGAGTGCTGGTGTGGCACTGGTGCAGTATCATCCATCTGTGGGAAATCTTTGGTGGCAGTCATGGGATCAGGGCTCCCTGTCCAGGCAGTGGCTGCTTGTGGCACACTGCGACCACTTGTCTGACTCTCAGCACATCACTGATGGCAGAATGGCAAAAGCAAGTTGGGAACAAAGCTATAGTTCCAGGATTATCTCTTTATTTTGCAACTGCCATGTGCTGAGCTCAGCACAGGACCTGTTGCAGCTCTGCTGCTGCCAGGGAATGTTGTAAAAGGCCAGACACGTGCTGTCCCTGAGCAAGGCCCTGAGGTCTGCCTTGGGCCTGCCCAAGGTGCTGAGCCAGGCCCTGCCTGCATGGCACAAGGGGCAGTGTCTTGTATTGCAAAAAATCTGACCTCCGCAAAGTGGCTGTCACACCATCCTCCTTCCACACGTGCTTTGGCACTGTCTGATGTCTGCTGGGTTTTTCCAGGCTGCCGTGAAAGCTCTGTAGAATTTTGTACATTATCACAGTAACCAGCAGTTTAAACAGGCCACCCATTATTCTCAGTGCTTTGGTCAAACATCAACTTATCAGCACTGAGCTGTGAGCTGGCACTGCTTCACCAGAATAATTTCACCAGAAATGATTGCTTTGCTCTACAGCCATAAAAAAAATAAAAATGCAGTAGTTGTGAGTGGTGTGGCTGTGGATAATAGTGGCTAAGGGCTGGCTAGTGATGTGGGGCAGCCAGCTTCAGCCAGTTCTCTTTAATATCTTTATCAATGATCTAAACAAGGGGACCGAGTGCATCCTTTGCAGACAGGACCAAGCTGGGCGGGAGCGTTGATCTGCTTGAGGGTAGGAAGGGTCTGCAGAGGGATCTGGACAAGCTGGATCGATGGGCCAAGGCTAACTGTGTGAGACTGAACAAGGCTCAGTGCCGGGTCCTGCCCTTGGGTCACAACAACCACAGGCAGCACTACAGGCTTGGGGAAGAGTGGCTGGAAAGCTGCCTGGTGGAAAAGGACCCAGGCGTATTGGTCAATAGCCAGCTGAATATTGGCCAAGAAGAACAATAGCATCCTGACAGGTATCAGGAATAGTCTGGCCAGAAGGAACAGGACAGTGACCATCTGCCTGTCCTAAGAATCACAGAGTCCCCAAGGTCGGAAAGAACCTCCGAGATCATCAAGTCCAACTGTCAACCTAACACCACCATGCCTACTAGATCATGTCCTGGAGTGCCACATCTACACGTTTTTTGAATGTCTCCAGGGATGGCAATTCAACCACCTCTCTGGGCAGTCTGTTCCAATACCTCACTACTCTTTCCATGAAGAATTTTTTCCTAATATCCAACCTAAACTTTCCCAGATGCAACTTGAGGCCATTCCCTCTTGTCCTGTCACTTGTTACTTGGGAGAAGAGACCGACACCCTCCTCACTACAACCTCCTTTCAGGTAGTTGTAGAGAGTGATAAGGTCTCCCCTCAGACTCCTCCAGCTAAACAACAACCGGTCCCCTCAGCCACTCGTCATCAGACTTGTTCTCTAGACCTTTCACCAGCTTCATTGCTGTTCTTTGGACACACTCCAGCACCTCAATGTCCTTCTGGTAGTGAGGGGCCCAAAACTGAACCCAGCATTCAAGGCGCAGCCTCATCACTGCCAAGGAATGACTCGCCTAGTAGATGAGGGAGAGGCTGTGGATGTCATCTACCTGGATGTCAGCACAGCTTTTGACACAGTATCGCACAGCATTCTTCTAGAGAAGCTGGCAGCTCATGGCTTGGACCAGTACACTGTTCGCTGGGTTGAAAACTGGCTGGAAGGACGTGCCCAGAGAGCTGTGGTGAATGGTGTTAAATCTAGTTGGCGGCCGGTCGCTAGCAGCGTTCCCCAGGGCTCAGTCTTGGGGCCAGTCTTGTTCAACACATTTATCGATACCCTGGACGAGGGGATAGAGTGCACCCTCAGTAAGTTTGCAGATGATACCAAACTGGGAGGCAGTGTCAGTCTGCTTGAGGGTAGGAAGGCTCTTCAGAGAGATCTGGACAGGTTGGATCGATGGGTCGAGGCCAACTGTATGAGGTTTAACAAGGCCATGTGCCGGGTCCTGCACTTTGGTTGCGACAACCCCAGGCAGCGCTACAGGCTTGGGGCGGAGTGGCTGGAAAGCGGCCTGGCAGAGAAGGACCTGGGGGTACTGGTTGACAGCCGACTCAACATGAGCCAGCAGTGTGCCCAGGTGGCCAAGAAAGCCAACGACACCCTGGCCTGCATCAGGAATGGCGTGGCCAGCAGGAGTAGGGAAGTGATTGTCCTGCTGTACTCGGCACTGGTGAGGCCGCACCTCGAGTACTGTGTCCAGTTTTGGGCCCCTCAATACAAGAAGGACACTGAGCTGCTGGAGCATGTCCAAAGAACGGCAATGAAGCTGGTGAAAGGTCTAGAGAACAAGTCTGATGACGAGTGGCTGAGTGGACCGGGTATTGTTTAGTCTGGAGGAAGCTGAGGGGAGACCTTATCACTCTCTACAACTACCTGAAAGGAGGTGGTGGTGTGTGTCAGTCTCTTCTCTAAAGTAACAAGTAATGACAGGAAATGGTCTCAAGTGCCAGGGGAGGTTTAGATTGGATATTCGGAAACATTTCTCAACTGAAAGGGTTATCAAGCACTGGAACAGACTGTCCATGAAAGTGGTTGAGTCACCATCCCTGAAAGTATTTAAAAGACATGCAGATGTGGTGCTTGGGGACATGGCTTAGTGGTAGACTTGGCAGTGCTAGGTTAATGGTTGGATTTGATGATCTTAAAGTTCTTTTCCAACTGAAACAATTCTATGCTTCTATCCTCCTGCAGCTTCTCACATGCTGTGCTACTCCGCATGTCCTTGATTTATTCCTGTTGTGATGGTACTTACCTACCACAAAGGAACAATTCCTACAGTGGCACATTGAGCATCTAGCCTGGAATATACTAGTTCAAGTGAGGGTTTCAGTTTGCATTGGATTATTACTGAAAAAAAAAAGATTCCTCTCGCCCTGCTTCCCAGCCGCTCAGCCTTTCCCCCACATCTGTGATGAAGGAGGACTAGGATGAGGGGCCCTTTTCATTGTGCAAGGAACGAAGCCTGCAACAGACACAGGGGACATGGGCTGCCACAGAGTAACTGGGATACAATTTTAGTCAGGCCAGAACAGGAACAGTTTATTACCACAGCTATGAGGGAGAGCACAGCACAGCAGAATGACACACACTGCCCGTACGAACTCTGCCCAAATGGGCAGTTACAGAATTTATATATCTTTAGGTTATGCAACTCATTCTTCACCAAACTGTGTTAGACAAGCAGGATATTGTAAATAACAACAGCATTCTTCAGGTAAGGAGGCTTTAGCCAGAACACCCTTTAACATGTTATTCATGCCTTTGTTAATTAAGCTGCTAAGACCATTACCGGCAAATATTTCTTAACTAGTAAGTTCTGCAAACATCTATGAGTCGTTAACTATTTTACTGCCACACTGAGGATGCCTGACTTCAGCACAGAGAATCAAACCACCCAGCAGCTGCGAAAACAGGCTGAGCCAAATACTGGATGCAGGAACCTTTTAGCACTGACTGCAAAGCATGCTGGAGCCCTTAGGCTAGAGACAAGCTCTGTCTCTAGAGCACTGACTGCTCTTCCCACCCCACCTGCATGCGTATGCTTATTTATACTGTCAGAGCAGTTAAAAGGAAAAATGGAGCTCTGTTAAAAATATTCTACTGTCTGTATCAAGCAGCACTTATTCTGATTAATTTTCCAGATGGAAAGGACTTTCCTTGAAGAACATTCCTCTGATGGGCAGCCTAGATGAGGATCAAGGCAGTTATTAACATACTCTTTGATAAGTGAAGCCTTTTAGTATTTTTCTTTTGCTCCAAGACAGGTTTTCCAGAATAATTTTTCTCAGAGAATAATCTAATTTTTACACTTCCTTTTTTCAAGATTTACCCCAGAAATCATACATCTCCCAAAAGCATTCTTGGCATATAGAGAAAAGCCAAGTGAGTGATCTCCTACCTTAGCAAGATCATCCTTAATTTTCACTGATCCAGCACTACTACAGCCCCACTACAGCCGAGCTTGTGTCTGTGTGCAGGAAAAGTCAGCAGTGTTCACTGTGATGATGGTTTAAAGTTCTAAGGCCCCAGCCCTGAAATCTACCCAGATAGACCAGGTTCCCATTTCTCTACCCTGTGCTGCAAACATGGTTCATCCTGCAAGTGGAAACCCTTCTTGGGAATGAAGGCAAGTTTGGCCTTCACAGTGCTCTTTTCCTTCACCTCTGGGTAGGATGAGATCCAGGGTCACAGCTACTTAAAAACGTCCCATAGATCATGACCCTTCTGCCTTGACTGGATTAGAGTTGGTGCTTCTTTTCTGTGAATTGCCCTGTTGGGAACAGGGCAACAAAGGAAAGTCCATCCATGGGTAGTAGCAAAGGTCACTAAAGAAGGCTGCACCCTTCTCAAGCAGTCTAGCTCTCATCACATGAAGATACTTCAAAAGCAGAATTGCCCAGTACAATACATGAGCATTGTGCATATCCTTAACATCAGTTGTGCAGATGTGTTTTACAAGAGATCACGTCAATCTAAAGTGAGGTTCTCTGCAAAAATGCCATTTTTCTTCCCAAACAAACCTTGTATTTTCTCAAATTCCGGGGGCACATCAACAGCCTTTTTCTTTAGGTTTTTTTTATCAAAAAGCCCATAACCTAAGAGCTCCAGGAGCCTTGATATATCACCCTCCATTTCAGATAGTGACTAGTTCAGGACATCAGCTGCCTTGTCCCCATCTTGGTGAAGGGTCTAGAGAGAAAGTCTTATGAGTAGCAACTGAGGGAACTGGGGTAGTTTAGCCTGGAGAAAAGGGTGCTCAGAGAAAACCTTATCACTCTCTACAACTACCTGAAAGGAGGGTGCAGTGAGGGGGTGTCAGTCTCTTCTCCCAAGTAAAAAGTGATACGAAGACAGAAAATAGTCTCAAGTGTCAGGGAAGGTTTAGACTGGGTATTATAACTGAAAGAGCTATCAAGCACTCGAACAGGCTGCCCAGGGAAGTGGTTGAGTCACCATCTCTGAATTATTTAAAAGACGTGTAGATGTGGTGCTTGGGTACATGGCTTAGCAGTAGACTTCGCAGTGCTAGGTTAAGGTTGGACTTGATGATCTAAAAGGTCTTTTTCAACCAAAATGATTCTACGATTGTAAGAATGGACATACTTCTGCAAGCTTGCTGGTTGACATGTGGGACAGTCTAGGTAGGAATGACGTCTTATATCACACTCCCATTCTCTTAAACCATCCCATCTTTCCCATCTGGAAGTGGATAGGAACCAATGTCCTCTTGGGCACAGGCCAAAACATTCCCTCAGACACTGCCAGTTTGCTCCTTGGTATTTCTTGCACGTACACAAGCCAGGTCTTGCCAAATTAAGCTAATAACACATAAAAGACTGAAGCAGAGAGAGACAGAAATTTGGAAGAAAGTGGCTTGGACAATGCTGGTTTCACTGCAGAAGCTTCACATAATTTGCTGGAAAGAGGCCTACTTTGCCCCGGCACTGCCCCCGCCACCAGCCTTCATCTACCATCTCGATGTGTGTGATTGTGTCATCAGGATCAAAAGAAATCTCATCATCTCCATCTGCAAAAATTGTTCAGAAAAGATAGTCACAACACAAAGATAATCCCTGAGAAAGTTGGTTTTACATCCCTCCTCCCATCCCACCCCAGAAGGAGAATACAGAACAAGCATTCTGATAACCCTCAGAGTTCATCTCATCCAACCCCCACCAAACAGCACAGATACAGCACAGAAGGAGCAAGACTTCACAGATGAAAGATGAAGCTTCTGTGTTCCCAGGTAAAGTCTCATTCTGCTTTCCAAGAGGAAAAAATATAAACCACCAAATCGAAATCTTTTCACCATTGCTGATGGTGTAAGTCACCACCTCCCTGTTGCACCACTCCAGTCAGCTCCCAGTGCCTCTCCCCACAGCCTGGATGGCAGACCCACCTCCTTGGTAATCATAGAGAGCCACTGCACAGGTCCCAGGGCTCTTCACCTCACAACCATTGTCCATTTTCCCTGCAGAAGACAGGATGGGCAGATGAGAAAGAGGCTGAAAGCAGCCATATAGACCTGGTGAATGCCACCCTCCACTCAGCTGTCTGCCTTGGGGTTAACCACGTCCAAACTCTGTCAACAGGGAAAGGCGTACCACGGCTCAAAGCAAGGTATGATTTCCTTCCCCTTCTGCAAGGAGAGAGGCGGGATCCTGATGCTTCATGTTGCCGTCCCAAGAAAAAGGCTGGACATAACTCCAGCCTGTCCACTTACCATCTCCAGTAGTATCCAGGCTGTGACAGAAACATCAACAGCAACCCTGCACTCCTCACACCCAGGAGACAATGTCAGATCACATCTCATGGGCACTAGCTGCCTGAGTGACAAGCTGAACTAAGAGGGCACCCCCTGACCTCTGCACCACTGGAAGTTGCTTGCCAGGAAACAGTGTACCAAGAGCATCAGAGCAGGTCCAGCTTCTTCAGAGCCCACGGCAGCCCTCTGGTCCTCCTGCCTGAGTTCTGCTCCAGCAAAGATACTTGCTGCCTGGCCCAGCATCCCATGCAGCTGATCTTGCATCTTGGAGCCAGGCAAGAGAGTGGGAGACAACCAAAGTCATCATGGGCTGCTACTCTGACCATAGTAGACTTCAGGATACAAATTCCCTCTGGAGTCTGTCCCAGGCATCCAGTAAGGTGAGCGGACAGCTACAAGCTCCCCAAGACATGGGCTCTTTCATCAGTACTCACCCAGGTGGGGCTGGCTCTGGCTGGGCTCCTCAGGAAGGATTTCCTCATAGTCCTCACCTCCATCTCCTCCATGGTCATAAATGGCATCTAGCTTTCCCAAAGGAGCTGGCAGTTCCTCATAGTCAGCACCTCCACTGGTACTGTCACAGTAGTCAGAGGGCTCTGGCAGCTCCTCATAGTCTCCACCAACATCCAAACTTTCACTGTAGATGGGCTGATCCTGGCTGTGGATCTTACACAGCTCTTCACCCAGATCTGTTGGCCTTGGTGGCAAAGTGGGTGGTATTTCCTCATCTTCCCTTTTTGCCTGCTGCCATGAAGTGAGAAAGTGACAGAAAAATCATCTGCAAAGCATCCACTGCAGGCAGCGTTCCTATGACTGCACAGCAACCAACGCAAGGGAGCCTGCTCCATTGCAGGTGCCATTAGTGCTGCCATGACACAAATGGAGCATCCTTTAGGTCAGTGCTGAACCAACACCTGGGATTGCCATGAAGGCTCTCATGGCTCATGTATTTGAACCTCTCTCTCATACTTAGCTACAGCTCACTGTAGCTGACCCACTTCAAGAGCCCGTCTCACGGTGTAAGGTGCTGTGCAGCAATGTCCCATGACTACCCCAATGTTTCCTCCCTTGGTCTTTCCAAAGCCTCTCCCACGCTGTAGCTGCACCCACTTCTTCCTGCAGGCCTGCTCATAAAGCACAGCCCCCTCTCAGGTGCAACCCCCTCTGCCTGCTCCCCTTCCTGGGTCTCCCTGGCCTGCCTCGGCACCTGTTTTCCTTGTGACACAGGCCTGGCTCGGTCAGCACTCCCAGTCATCCTTGCTGGCACGGTGGCAGGGACTGCTCTTGCGTGGTCCTTCTCTCTCTGTGGGATTTGCTGCTGGAGAAAAGTCATCAGTCCATAGAATGGTTTGGGTTAGAAAGGACTTTAAGATCATCTAGTTCCAACCCCCCTGCTATGGGCAGGGATAGCCTCCACTAGACTAGGTTGCTCAAAACCCCATCCAACCTGATCTTGAACACTGCCAGGGACGGGGCATCCACAACTTCTCTGGGATTCCCTCAGTTCCACTGAATGAAGTCCAGAGCAATGTCCATTCCCAACAGAGCAACTCATAAAATTTTCCTTCAGCTGAAATCTGTTCCAGCTCACAGAGCAACTCTAGGTTTTCCTCCAGCTGAAATAAGTTCTAGCTCCCACAAACCTGCCCTAGGGACTGGAAACTAGCAGGCCTGTAATGACTATGGGGTCTGCAGAAAGTAGGCTCAAGGAGCGAATGTATCCGGGATACCTTATTTGCACATAGAATGCAGAAACAGCACAATGTAAAAGGAGATTTTGTAAAAGCGAGCGTTTGGGTGCAATCTCCAGTGATACTGGAGACACGTGATTGCACTGTGTTTGCCAGGCACTAGAAGCAAACCTAGGCCAAAGCACAGGGGGTCATGCATGGGTGCAGGCACGTCCTGATGCATGTGCTGTGAAGTTCAATTGCAGTCCCTGGAAGTTGCAGGGAAGCAGTCTAGGCAAGAGGTTATTGTAAAGAGATCAGGTAGAAGGACATGGAGCTGCATGGCCAGGAGGAAAAATCTGCTTCGCAGTCCTTGGAGGACATGGCAAGATTATCATGGCTCACCTTCCGCTGAGCCGCCTGGCATTCCCGAGCCTGCTGCCTCACCCGGTCCTCCTCTGCCTGCCTTCTGCTCGCCTCCTCTGCTGATTTAGCCATGTTTTCAAATTGTGACCGCAGGGTACTGGTGCCACTGGAAGCTCCTGTGGAGAAGACAGCTGATCAAGCCTGCTCAATAGCTCCCTTCCACCACCCAAAGCATCCAGGAGACACCCAAACCTCTGCCTCTCCCAGAGATGCTTGCAGTTCAGCCACGTTCTCCTTGTCCTCAACACAGATTAAATCCACATCCCACCACAGCACATCTGCCAGTGTGCTGCCACAGGGGGGCCATGAGCACACAGCTTCCAACCAAGCCCAGGGCCAGCAGTCAGTTGGCTCACCTGTCTCCAGTGGTCTTGTTTTCTCATATGAGGAGGTGGGAGCTGCCATCTCATTAAAGCCAGCAGCACTCTGCAAGAGGAAGTGAATGAAGTGTCCAGCTTATTAGGCAAGGCCAGTGCTGAGATCCCATGCTAGGTTTGGCTACTGGTGCCTGCAAGCTTTGCTCCCAGCTGTGTCCATCCTCATCTGTACAACTGTGGAGGCTGCTGACTGCAGCCCTGCTCTCCTGATGCCTCCCTGCACTATGGGAGTGACTGCTGCCGTCCAGCCAAAGGCAAAGGCTGTTCCTGTTAGAAGGATGGTGCTCTGAGGGCTGAAAAGGCTACATGGAGTCAAGTGGAGGAGGCTGCGCAGCGGGTGGATGACTGTTGCATGGGACAGCAATGCTGGGCATTCAAGGCAGAAGAGCTCACCAGTAACACAGCAAATGTCTGAGTGGATGCCTGGCAGTCTACCACTTCCTAAGGCCCAGGGACCTGATGCATCCACCTCCTGCACTCCCAGTGGTATGAGGCATGGAAGCACTTCCCTATTGGATCCACAGATGCAGCTTCCTAACCATGAAAAACATGTCCCTTCAGCAGGTCATTGCCTGCAGTGTGTGTATACAGTAGTATAGGCTGGAAAACATCAAAGTGAAAACATGTGCAAACGTCTGCTGGCTTTATGAGGCATGAAGAGATGGCTAAATTGGTGATAGCATCGATGGGGTGTTTGCAGCAAAAAGAAAGTGAGATAGAGGGGTTTATCTACTTTCATGAGAAAACTTATTTCGTACAAAAAGGAAACTGCAGGTAGGATTCAGGTTTCAGACTAATACAGCTACATTTAGCGTTCCACCGGTAGGTGTCACCAATGGACTGGGTGGCCACGTTCCTACTACAGTCAGTGGAGCCCAGAGAGCAGCTCTGCTCTCAAAGAAAACGCACCTGAGCAGGAAAACAGCACTGCAGGCTCAGAACCAGGTCTACACAGACCACAGCAGAGACCTGGACATGTTGTTATATGACAACATTTAAATGTAGGAGTCTTAGTGTGAGAGCTGAATCCTACACTTACTGTTCAAAACTTTATCAAAAGGGAAATAAGATTGTCTGTTGGTATATCATGCTCTACTTTGGAGCAATGAACTCAGCACTACTCCAGTACCTGGAAAGCAGGCAATCAAGAACTTAGGTTCTTGCCCAAGTACTCTTAGTTTTACCATCTTTGATTATGCTCCAATATTCTCAATATGCACAAATTCATGTTCCACTTTGAGCTGAACAAGAACTGCTTATTTCCTCTCCATCCTACTCTTCAAATGACCCACAGCTGTGACTTTTGCACAAGTGCTCATCTGATTTTCAACACTTTCTCCTTCTACATACATGATGCCTTGCCTTTTGACAGTGTGCCTCCATTTGCTGCTGTCAAATTCATAGACCATGTTAATCTCTTCCACGGACAGGATACCATTCCCACTCTGCTACTGGCCCAACCTACACCTGCAGCATGGAAAGGAACACGCTTGGTTGTTACAGGTATGTGTTTACGTCCATCCTTGGCTTAGGGCCCCGCAGAAAGGTCCTCATCTGCCTCCTCTAGCTCCTGAGTATGGCGATATTGGTTACTGTACCAGGCACAACACTGTGCCACTAGCACTGTGCCCAGCAACAGAAAAAGTATGGTTCAGAGAAGGTACCCTCACTTCCTCCCCCAAATGCCCCAAAGCCCCATCACCATCCAGGATTCTTATTTTTTGTTACTCGCATCCATGCAGATCATCATCCACTAGCAAGATCCCCTTTCCTGAACAAGCTTGCAGGGTAGCCTGCCAAAGCACAATGTTAATTCAAGTGTCTGAAACAGTCTGCATTTTGACTGTACCAGCCCAGACAGAAAACTTGAATCAGTAAACTGGACAACCTCTTTTCATGCTAGGTTGATCCCTGCCAATGCCATCCCTGCTGGATTTTAAGGTTTGCAGGCTGATGATTAGGCCCTGGCCTGAACAGACGATAAGAAACTCCTGGACCAGACAGGGAAACCTTCAGAAGATAATAAATAACAGAAAAGCTGATGAGTGACAGACAACACCATGAGGAACAGCCAGATTTCACCAGTAATTAAGGGGGAGTGATATGGGTCCAGTTAGTCATATACAAAGCCATATCAGCTGGTGGGTAGTATAAAAGGATAAGGAGACAGATACCAGAGAGGCCATAGATGTGTGTCAGATACTGGAGAGACCAGAAAGGTCTGCAAGTTGGTTACTTGAGGGACCAAAGATTCAAGCCAGCTTTTGGGAAACCTTGTTTACGTGTGGGTGTGACAGCTGCTAACACAACTTACACCGTAAGAACAGCTAGAGGAATGGCAGCCACAGCAATACCACCTTCTCACTAGAGGTAGTCCAAGGCAAGAACCACTCTGTATCCATACTGCTCTCTGCATGATCATCACCTAACAGTCAATGCTGGGGACATGACACCAGATGAGCCTTCAGTCTGATCTAACACCTCTCCTGTGTTAAGAGAGTTCCTGCACACTGCAATAGCCTATGGCCTCTCAGACTGCACACAAGGCTGCACTCTCACTTCATCTCCAAGGAGCTATCACTCCTCACCCTGACAGTTTTGGTACACACAGGGTCTGTTGGAGTGATGACAAGCAGCCAGACAGAACACTCCCAGTATCAATGGTACTACATATCCAGGAGAGCACTGCCTGATGCCCTTAGAAAGCTCTTCACTGGCTCTGCTATTAAATCCTGCCCCAAGAGAAAGCAGGTGTATGACTGTGCACTCTTGAGAGTGGAATGACTGAAAAGCAGCTGAGAATGTAAAACCTTTTCCCCCCTTCATTATGGTCTCCCCAGGCTGTATTCCTCTGCACCCTCTGGTATTTACACTGGGCCAGTTCCCTCACCTTTGCAATACCTCTGCACTGAGCAGTGTGACCTCATTTCCATTTGGGAAGTCTCTTCTTTTGCAGCAGTGCAAAGATCAGTGGTTAGTGGGAAGCAATTGCAGGATGCAGCATGCAGTCTTACCTTATCTACTCTGTCCTTCTGGATCCCGTAACGGCCTCCAAAGCCCTTGGCATAGTCTGCATGGAAAAAAAAAGAGGCTTTTTATAACATTTTACATTCTGTGTGCACCTCTGACTTCAGTATCCTCTGACCAGTGAAATGAGTTACCTTCATCTGCGTTTTATCACATATGGAACTAAATAGAAATAATACATGCTAAATGCTCTGGACAGTAGCTTTTAAGACTAATCTTTCATTCCTTCCAGCAAATTGTGCAGGTGTTCAGGGAGGTACACTGGCAAATCTGCTTCGAAGGCACTGGGGTGAGAAGCCAGTCACGCTATTTGAGTGCAATGTGGCCTTGTTTACTGAAGTTAAATATAGACTCAGAATCATAGAATGCTTTGGGCTGGAAGGGATCTCAAGGATCACCAAGTTCCAATCCTCCTGCCATGGGCTGAGACACCCTCCACTAGACCAGATTGCTCAAAGCCCCATCCAACCTGGCCTTGAATGCTTCCAGGGATGTGGCCTCCACAACTTTTATGGGCAACCCGTTCCAGTGCCTCACCACCCTCACAGTAAAGAATTTCTTCCTAACATCTAATCTAAATCTATCCCCTATCAGTTTAAAGACATTAGCCCTTGTCCTCTCACTACATGCCCTTGTAAACAGTCCCTCTCCAGCTTTCCTGTAGGCCCCTTTAGGTACTAGAAGGTGCTACAAGCTCTTTCCAGAGCCTTCTCTTCTCCAGGCTGAATAACCCCAACTCTCTCAGCCTGTCTTCATAGGAGAGGCCATCTGATCATCTTCATGGCCTCCTCTGGACTTTCTCCAAACGGGTCCATGTCTGTCTTGTACTGGGGACCCCAGAGCTGGACACAGTACTCCAGGTAGGGTCTCACCTCAGAGCGGGNTCCCCTCAGAGCGGGAGGCAGTACTCCAGGTGGGGTCTCACAAGAGCAGAGTAGAGGGGGGGAATCCCCTCCCTCACCCTGCTGGTCATGCTGCTGGTGATGCACCCCAGGACGTGGCTGGCTTTCTGGGCTGCAAATACACATTGCTGGCTTATGTTGACCTTTTCACCAACCAGTACCCCCAAGTCCTTCTCCTCAGGGCTGCTCTCAATCCATTATCTGTCCAATCTGTAGTTGTGCTTGGGCTTGTCCCAACCTATGTGCAGGACCTTACACTTGGCCTTGGTGAACTTCATGAAGTTTGCATGGGCCCACCTATCTAGTCTGTCAAGGTCCCTCTGGACGGCATCCCTTCCCTCCAGCATGTCGACCACACCACACAGGTTGGTGTCGTCAGCAAACTTGCTGAGGGTGCAGTCAATACATACTGTAGTCAAGCCATTGCTGGAACCTGCTTTGCCTCATTCGCATGTGCTCACCTTTTGAATGAGCTTATGATCAGGGATGTACCTCACAGAAAAAGCACTGTATAGTCTGGGAAGCCTGATTCAGGGACTTGCATTCAATGTTCTGCACTGATTGAAGCATGTACCTCTATGACAGACTTTACCATTGTGCTTTGGGAATTCCACAACATGATGTACACATTCAGTTTTCAGCAGCTGGATCTCTGGCAAGTATGAACCACTAGCTCTAGGTCTGTGTGTGCTCGAAGGAAATTGTGCAGCTACCTCTGGCAGCATTGCCTTACCTATTTGGGATGCATGTGGTTGCACTTCCTCCTGATGGTCCCAGCCAAGGGCACTCCTGTCCTGACGATCCTTCTGGACACCAAACTTCCCACCAAAGCCCACAGAATAGTCTTCAGCCATAGAGATCAAGATCATGGCATGAAAGAGAACAGACAAGAGAGGGAACGAGAAAAGTGGCAGCACTGTGAGCTCAGTTCTCACAGGGGCAACAGTTTTCCCTGCCAAGGATTTAGAGAAAAGCATGGAGCAAGGCCAGATTTCCCCACTGGTGGCTGCAGCAACAGGCCTCCCTCCTCCCTGTGACATGTTACCTGCTATTAGCACTTGCCTGGGCTTCCCCTGCACCCTTCCTTTGGTGACGTACTGCCCAAGAGATCCCTGTGTTCCTCTTCACTTAGCCTGAAGTTTTCCAGCACTCATGCACAATGCAATGGCTTTTGTCATCTGCTCCATTCCCTTACTGCAAGTAGTGGGCACCCAGACCGCCCCCCCACCCCGCCAGCTTGTCCACCATTCATGCAGCAGGTTGCAAAAGTCAAGCACTGTTCCCCGCAGCCCCAGCGGGCATAGTCCCAAGCTGCATTCCTGACACGGTCTTCTGCATTGGGCTCCCCCAGCTCACCTTTCTGAGAGTCGTGCTTCTCTGCCTGGCTCTTGTAGTCAAATCCCACTGCTGCTTTGTCCACCTTGTCCCTCTCCACGCCGTAACGGCCACCAAAGCCCTTGGAGTAATCTGAGGTGGTGCATGGAGTGAAAAGCTGCCCCAAGCATGGGGATGGTGAGGGGCCAGGGTAAAGATGGAGAGCAGCACTGGGGAGGAGCACCAGGGAGGAGGAAGAGCAGTAGGGACAATGGAAAACAACAGAAAAAGCAAGAAGTTTGGAGGGGACAGAGTGGATGGCTGGGAGCACCATGAGGGCCATTGAGGATGAGGGCCCATGGGAATGGGTGCAGAGGGCAAGCATGGGTCATGGCAGCAAGAGAGCCTGAGTGCTGTGGGCAGCAGGAGACACAGCAGGCCAAGGGCAAAGAAAAAAGTGACATGCTAAGGGCAGCTGGGGAGACAGTGTCTGCTCAGCCACCCAAGGACGCAAAGCCAAGGCAAGACACCGTCGCTAACACTCTGGGCATCCACCCACTCACACAGGGTTTCAACCTGTGGTCTGCCAGTCACTGAAAAGGTCTGTGAAAAAATGTATTGAGCCCTTGAAAGTAGAGAAGAAATGGCAAACTTTTGTTGCACGGCTTACATTGGCTATAATGGAATCTCAACTTCAACAAGGAAATCACTGACTCTGGATGCTGCAGCAAAGGTTGAGACCCACATTTCTGGAGACATGCTCCAGCCTTCCCCCCCCCGACTGTCTCTGGCACACTTGACCATTATGTGATAGAGGCACAGCGCATCTTTCTCACATCTCTCTTTTCCCATCTTCTAAATTAGTAATGATTTAGCTACTTCATCTGTAGCTATTCCCTCAGGACTACCTTGTTATTATGGGCTAATGTCCTAAGAAATTTCAGCCTCTGTCCTAGCTGCTGGCTGTATTGCAACACTTTTCTTTCAGAGACCTGGTCTGCCAGCTCTGTTTCCAAATCCTACCTTTCAGAAAGAGTAAATCACAGTTACCTTTCTTTTTTCCCTGGCCCTATCTTACAGGTCTGCATTTCACAGGAAAGAGTTGGGGCTTCTCAAGCAAATTCAGCCTTATCAATACATGAAAACTGTGATCTAGAGAAATATGCATGAAAATATTTTGTATTCAAGAATGGTTCTGTTTCATAGAAGTTCAGGCACTTAAGAATGAATCTCTAAGTCCTAGAAATTTCTTAAACTTATCTTGATTAAACTATTATTTACCCATTAGGCCATTATGAAATGGACCTTTTAGGATGCTGTTTTCAGCAAATATAGATTTTATGACTATTACCTTGACGCTGGAATTTCCAGTATGGACACATTTTTATGAAAAACAATTGAAACACCTTACCCTATTTCTAATATTTTCATTCTGTCTTACGTGATTTCTCTGTTTTTACAGAGCCTGATGAACTTCTATGTCTACAATCTCGTACACAATCTCTAATACAGGAATATGTTAATGTAGCACAACTGCATGTGATTCATTAATTTAAGATAACCAAGAACGCCTCAAAACATATCCTTCTTTTATAGCTTCCTCTGAAACAAACATGATTCAGTTCTTTTCTTGGTAATGTAGTATTCTTCACACTTATCTGAAATAGTAACAGACCTCGCCCTCTCATCTTCTCTTGGCTGCAGAATATTAAAAATATCTTTAGTTTCAGTTCTTGCAATGTTCTTAATGAATACAGCTGCTTGTTCGTACATGTCAAAGTCCGGCTGAACCATTGCCAGAATTCTGCAAAAGTCTGGATGCTGTATAGGCTTTTGTTTCCATATTCATTGCTGTGCCTTTTCTTACACGTTGCTTTTTCAGAAATCACTTCTCACATCCCACAGTGCTTGGGTTTCCTCTGGGACAGTTGCTCAGAAGGACTTTTAGAGGAAAGGAAGCATCAGCCATCCATCTGGAGGGTGTGTGTGGGGGTGTCTTCTCTGCTTAGCCATAACATGGTTTCCATCAAAGCAAAATGTAGAGCCAAGTGGAATGTACAGAAAGGCGGTGACAGGACAGCAGAGAATGGAGCCACAGGGGTGACCGACTGGGAACGGGAATTTGAAAAAACTGACAGGAGGGAAATAACAAAGGAGACTGTGTCACAGCAGACAGCACAGGATACTGGGAGCAGAAGAGAAGCTGGGCAAAGTGTCAAGGGGCCATCTGTGCCCATGGACTTGCCTTTCTGGGACGAGTGTTTCTCCACCTCACCTTTGTATTCAAAGCCCAGTGCTGACTAGAACAAGAAGGGGAGGAGTATCAGTCATCCTCAGAGTCAAGCCAGGTCTCACCTACCCTCCTCCAGAGGCCAGGCTGGGACCCTGCTCCATGTCTAGTGCTGCAACGTGCAGGCACCTGGCCACACCCTGGCCAGTACAGACCTCCTCAACCTCTCACACTACCCCTGCTGTCCACGTGGCAGCGTGCCCAGGAACAGGCCCTCACAAGAGCCCATGCACTCTAGGTAAGAGGGCCACAATCCTGACTCCACACCCTGTCAGCAGGCAAGGCAGCTGGGCAGCGTCTGACACCAGGATGTGCATGGGAGGGAAGGCATCCTGCTGTCTCCGTCCAGTCCTGCCATGGCCAGTCACTGTGCATGGCACAGCTTGGAGGTTGGGAAATGTAAAACACTGCAGTCCCCCAAGATAAACACAGTGCTGCCTGTATAGGACAGTGCAAGCATGTTAATGCACACCAGTTAATCTTCACAAAGTGCCCTGAAATTTGTCATCAGCCATTGTCCTGCACACAGGGAGGTGAGCCTTGTGCTTCGGTAGAGACAACGGTACGTGGCATGCCTAGATCTACACCCACTAGCACTTTGAAAACTGCAAGTACACATTTCAGCTGCCCTACCCAACACACCTTGTCAGCTCGGTCCCGCTGGACTCCATACTTCCCCCCAAAGCCCTGGGCTGCATCCGTCTGTGAGGAGTGCTTCCCAACATCAGCAACGTACTCATGGCCCACCGCACACTGAGAAGAGAGACAGCATGACATGAGCACCCGTGGTCAGACTGGCAGGGTGGACAGAGACATAGGCACTACACAGTTGCTTTGCCTTGATGCTTGCAGCCACAAGGTGACAGGTCCAAACTGACCATGCTGGTGGTGGCAATGCCTTCTGCACTGCCTTTGCCAGTACCAGCTCTGCTCTGAGACCTGTGAGGCAGCTTCAAGGGCAGCCATTCCACACAACTGGCCCCACTACCACATCATCACGCAAACTGTGGGATGCTGAATACCTGCTGCTACCAAACGCCGGTGGAGTGGTGGATAATCACATGGGGAAACTAAGCAGAAAAGTGCGTATGAGCATACACAGCTGAAAACCTATGGGCAGCAGGTCTGGCACCTGCTCCCAATTTTCTGTGTCTGAGCATGAGGGTCAGCAGACCTGGCAGGGATCACCCTTTATGCCAACCACAGGCCAGGCAAGGGTCCCACTGCTCCCTGCAGGAGGTGGTGTGACCACAAATTGCACACACTTCTCAGGAGAAGGACCAGAGGCTGAATGCTTGCAACATCTTGGTGAGACTGGACAAAGGCCCAGGAGCTGCTCAATGAAAACATCCTCAGTCTGCTCTGGCAGAAGGGTCTAAGCATGGCTGCTCCAGTTTGGCCTTCTGGAAATGTCTGTTTCTCACTTTGCCATCCTGATATTGAATACTACTGCAATCTTATCATCTTACTTCTGAAAGAAAAAAGAAGTATTAAATGCTGAAAGGTACAGGATAATGATTATCAGAAAACATAAAACAGATTTTATGTGAGAACAGAGAATATGAGCTAGGGCTTCATCCTGGGGAGACAGAAGTCTGTAATGGAGAATGTGAAGAGGGAATTATTATCATTAGTTCTCCAAGCACAAAGTAGGAAGGCACCTAATTTAACTGCTATGCAGTAGGTTTGAAACAAGCTACAGAAAGCCCTTCTTCAACGCTGAGGGGAGTGTTGCTGCAGAGAAGGACCTGGGGGTCCTGGTGGACACCAAGCTCTCTCTGACCAGCAGCATGCCCTCAGGGCCAAGAAGGCCAATGGTGTCCCAGGCTGCATCGAGAAGAGCATGGCCAGCAGGTCGAGGAAGGTTCTCCTCACCATCTACTCTGTCCTGGTGAGGCCACATCTGGAGTCCTGTGCCCAGTTCTGGGCTTCCCAGTACAAGACAGACTGGGAACTACTGGAGAGTCCAGTAGAGGGCTACAAAGATGATGAAGGCACTGGAGCATCTCTCTTATGAGAAAAGGCTGAGAGCTGGGGCTGTTTAGCCTGGAGAAGACAGAGGGGATGTTATCAATGTTTATCAATAACTAAAGAGTGAGTGTCAAGAGGATGAGGCCAGATTCTTCTCAGTGGTGCCCAGCAACAGGACAAGGGGCAACAGGCACAAACTGGAACATAGGAAGTTCCATCTGAATATGAGAAAAAAATTCTTCCCTCTGCAGGTGCCGGAGCCCTGGGCCAGGCTGCCCAGAGAGGGTGTGTGGTCTCCTTCTCTGGAGAGATCCCAACCCTGCCTGGACACCATCCTGTGCAGCCTGCTCTGGATGATCCTGCTTTGGCAGGGGAGCGGTTAGACTAGATGGTCTCCAGAGCTCCCTTCCAACCCCCTTCATTCTGTGATTCTATGAAGGAGGTTGTAGATACAAATTATACAAATGGGTTCAAACAGATCCGGGAGAAAGATTACAGGCTAGCTGGACATGTTTGCATCTGTGCTGCCACGCCAGGTCTCCATTCTCTCCCTTTAGGGTCAGGCCAGAAAACAGAGATGCTCCTTCTTCATGAGAAAAAGACTTTCCCACTAGGGCCCAAGGAAATCCTCTACAACTATTACCTTATCCATTCGGTCCCGCTCTGTTCCAAATTTACCCCCATAGCCATAAGAGGCCTTGGGGCCAGTCTCCAGCTCCTTCTTCTTGATGACCTCATGCTCCTCTGACACCTTGTTCCTCAGCTGATGGATGCTGGTGAGAAAGTCATGGCAAGTCACTGTGGGATTGTGCAGACACATGCAGCCAGCTGGAGTGTCCCTGTGCCACTGTACCAGCTATAGCCCAGCACAGAGCAGGATACAAACCCACTGCCAGCTGCCACTGTGTGCCCACACTGGGCCCCTCCATGTGGTAGTCACACACGTGCAGCCACTGCACTGTGGTAGGGGCTGATGCTACCCTGGGGGCTGGCAAAGGATGCCGTGCGGTAGGCCCAGACGGTGCATCCAGCCTGAACCCTGCAGCCCCCATTCAGGGTTACACGCTGTCTTCAGCAGGAGCCCACACTTCCCTTTTTCTGTGTGCAGCGCCAGTGACACTGCAGGGCAGCACTGGAGTGTCCCAAGGGAGCTGCTGGATAGGGTCAGCTTTGGGCAGGGAAGGAGCAGGAAGTCTTTGCCACAGGGACAGCCGCTGCCTGGAGATACGTGAAAGCTAACCCCTTGCAGCATCTCAGGCAGCCTGTGAATCTTCCCCTGGTGCAACACCATCATCTCAAACCAACAGTCGGGATGCAGGCGGCAGAGCCCAGGCAGGCAGGCTGCAGTCGCGGGGGCGAGGCGGACAGCGCAACCCCAACGCCCGCCTTGCCTGGCGGGAGGCCTCCAATCCCATGCCACTCCGCTGGCTGCTGGGGCCGGAGGTGTACCCCAAGCAACGAGCCCCGAGGGAAGGCTCCGAGCGCGGCCGCCAGGCCACCCGCGCGGCGGGAGCAGCTCTCCGCAGGCAGGGCGGGCGGGCGCGGAACGGCGGGCCAGACCCC
>VWZZ01006959.1:14124-33331 GCA_013399095.1 Psophia crepitans
CGGTGGGAGACGCGGGGCCGGCTGCGAGCCCCACAGCGCCCGTATTTAGAGCGTGCGACTCGCGGGCAGCTTCTCCCCGCGGTGAGTTCGGGGTCCTCTAGGACGTTTGAGGCGAAGGCAGCGACCTCCCTAAAGGGAAGGTTACCCTGCGAACTCACAGAGGAACCCCCGCCGCCCAGACTAATAAGATGTGCGGGCAGAGCTGCCCGTTATCCCCCTCCCCCCGAAGTTCCCCTAAAGCACCCTAAAACATCACCCACACGCAGCGCCGGGGGAAAGCCGGCTCCGCTCTGCTCAGGAGCCCCAGGGATTGACCCGATCTCGCTCGTGCTTTCTGCCATCCCCTTCGCACGGCATCCCCCCGCTTCTCTTCCGGGGAAAGGGCAGGGAAACCTTTGCTGCCGGCTCTGCAGCCCTGCCGGCGGGCTGCGGAGCCGTGCGGAGCCAGAGGCAACTTGCGCCCCCGCGGTGTGCCGAGCACTGGGAAGCGGGGTGCCGGATTGCACGGGGCGCATTTCGCATCTCGCTTCTCCCGGAGCCGGCCCAGGGACAGTCGCGGCGAGCTGGCCGACGGGGATCCTTCCCCTTGCTCTGCCGTCTCCCCAGGGCAGCCCTCGGCTGCTGTTTGTTTTGTTTATCAAATCAATTAAGCTGCCGCTCTCGTATAAAACGGGGGCGGGAGAGGAAGGAGGAGGAGGAGGGGGTTTGGAGTAAAATTGTGGCCACTCCTTTGACATCGTCTCACCAAAGCAAAGAGCTCCTCCTGTTGGAAAAATGCTTTCTTGCCGGATGGGAACACCCCATCCTCCCCAGCGCGCAAGAGATTTAATTTTATTATTTTAATTTGTGTTCTGTAGCTTTATTTTTACACTACGTTATGGTGTGATTTTACTTTATTTCACTTTACTTTATCTGTTCGTGGTCCCTGCATCAGCAATCACGCCAGGCACCTGGTTCGAACGCTCTCGTGTGGTCCGCTTCTCTTATCACGATCACATTTCCCCCCACTGTGATTGGGAAGCCTGGTCAAACGCTGACCCCCAAACGGTGGACCCTTCCCGTGCCGTGCGTAGGGGGCCAGCCCCGGTAACACCAGTGGTGCCCCGACAATGCTTGGCACTTTGTGAGTAACATTCGGCAGATGCAGGATTTCTTGGCTTGATCCAAAGTTTCCTGCAACCTACAGAAATCAGTATCCTGGAAAGATTTATGTTGGCTCTCGGAAGCTATCAAATTAACTCTTACACAGGGTCATTTCTAACCTGTGCACTACTGACTTCGTGTCCAGGATTACTTTAAAGTTTTTTTAAACTTACAGTTTCTGTTAAATGAGCTAAGCTGAACTGGGTAGCCAGTACAGTCGCAACTGGTATCTTTTGGGACAACCTTGGCAGAAAAGCTAAGTATTTGATGAGCAAGGAGATTCTCTCAGAGCCTTGTGATTTGCTGGGAAGTGCTCCTCTGATGGCGGCGTCTGGCTGGAAGCATTGGTCCGGCAGCCAGAGGAAAGTGCCTGGCCAGCTTGCCCTGCAAAGAGCGGGGCTGCTGGATTCCAAGCAGGGTCTTTTGCTCTTTATTTTTAAATGAGCTCCGTTCTTGACCTCTCTATTTGCTGTCAGTGATTTAAGACTGTACCCTACTAAATAGTGATCTATCATCTCATTTGATTCTTTTATAGTAATGCAAAGACGACAGGTGGCTATGGGTGGAAGATGAAGTACTTAGCCATTTCACTTTCTCCTAGCTGATGTGGAGGGGGGACACGCCCCCTTGTACCTGTGGACCAGGGGGACCAAGCCTTGTAACTGGGCTACTTTAAACCCAAGGTATATTGCAAGACAGACCTAGGCTTCTATTCCCACCCTACCTTTCCTCAAGGTAGAGGACTGCTTACCCCAACAACCTCCCTGCCTTCTTTCACTCATTTACTTCTTGGAAGCCACAGACATTGAGTGTCTTGGGAATCCCTTCTGCTTTGGCATGCCACCAGGGGAAGGAAGAGTTGTATGGAGGGTGCAGAGCTTCTGCAGCTTCCTGCTACTCAGACAGGGAAGCTGTCCTGAAACTCTGAGGAAGAGTGGAACCACGGTGGAGGCAGTTTGGGGAAGGCGGAGGGGAGGTGGAGGAGCAGCAAGGCTGGGCGTTGCAGAGCAAGGCTAGATGGCAAGGCAGCTCCCAATAGGTATGACAGGTATCACTCATGCTTGGATTGCACCAGCTAGCACCTAGTCAGCAGGGGTCGTGCATGTTTGGAGCTGGGATACCACTGGGATCCCAATGCTCATTACAGGTACCAACATCAGGAGAAAAATGGTGCTCTTGCTCCCTCCCCATGTCATAAGTACTCTGAATAGTAGAATCATAGAATGGTTTGGGTTGGAAGGGACCTCAAAGATCATCTGATTCCACCCCTCCTGCCATGGGCAGGGACACCCTCCACTAGAGCAGGTTGCCCAAAGCCTTATCCTTTGGTGCACTGGATAGGTATCTTATGGGAGATGCTTTCAGAAATAGCCGCAGATTATGAAAACCTTTATTTTGGGGGGACTCAGCTACACTCCGTATGCAAAAGTGGATGCACTTACAATCAGCAGCTACTTAAAAAAAAATCTTATCTTAATTCTGGCCCAAAATGGATAAAAATGCTAAGACATGTCAGTTAGATGCAGTAGTGTTAGAGGATGGTGAAAACTGTGAGCAGAGGGTGCACTTTAAGATATTTTCCTCTGCTTCTGCACAAATGAGTTTATCCATTTTACAATAATTTACTTTGGTACCTTTGCTGAGTACAGTTGATTTCTGTTGTTTAAATAACCATTGCACTCAGGCCATCTGCTCCTCCTACCCAATCCTGCAGCAGTCCGGAGCTTCCTGAGGTGCTAGGGCTGTGCCCCAGCCAACGCGCAGCGTAATGGCATAAAAGCACTCTTATGTATTCACACCAAGATGGGGAGAGAAGTGGGAGAAGGAAAAACTTAGTGAAGCCCATAGTTGTGACCTTAAGGTGTTAACAAAACAAGTCTCACCTATACATGACAACAAAATATTATTTTGTTATGTTTTTGTGGTCACGCATAACTGCCACTCTTGTCTTCTCTCAAAACTTACTGAAAAGAGGAAAAAAAAAAGTCTCACCTATACCACATGCTACCAGAACTGTAGAGATAATCAATGAAGTCCTTAGCCAGTGTAGTCCATAGCCAGCTCTCGCAACCTGCAAGCGTGATTTCACCTTCTCCACATTACGTCAGCCACATCCACCACCCACAACCCACATGCCTCCTCCCTCCGTCCCCACACAAGCTGCGTAACCGTAAGCTCAAACTGTGCAGCGCGGTTTGCAGGAGGAGCAGTTGTTCGGATCGAAGCAGCAGAGGTTCAGGGTGTACGATTTTGGCAGCTGGTGGAAGGGTGCTATGTAAGAGGATCGTGGATGATGCAAACCATTCATTGCTTGTAAATGGGAATCGGTTGTAGGAGAGTTGATGGTTTTGAGAAGTTCTCACCTGCTCCCTGTGCTGGTGTGTGAGTTAGGCAGTACACCGAGGAAGTACGGTGTCACATTTTGTTTTCTCAGCAGGAGAGGTTTGTGTGCAGGGTTCAGGTTAAAGGTTTTGAGTGGGAAGGGAGGGAGGAAGCCTGTGGGTTCTAGAAGTTGGTGGGGTGACGTGCCGAAGGTGAAACTGTGGTTAAGGGCTTCAAAACCCAAGCGAAGGCTTGGCTAGGGACTTCATGGCTTTCTAATGTTTTTGTTGGTGGGATGTGCCATGAACAACTTTAACGGATTTTTGACAATAGTTTTGGTTTGGTGGGATTTCTGTGCAAACATTGACAGATGGCATGGGTAGCTCATGTATTTTCATCTCTGTTCCTCCTGTAGTGTCTTGCAAAGCCCTAAATCTTCACATATCACCTCGCTTTCTGTACGACCTCTTTACTTTACTCCCTTTCTCTGTCTCCTTTTCCAGATCATGTCTTGGATTAACTCTATATTCTGTTGTTCCCAGAGCCCTGAGTAACCCTTTTCTTCTCTTTTCTGACTCTGGTCGGCTCTCTCACTGCTCTTCTATACAGAATCGCTGGATATATGGACCTAAGAGATGATAAACATGGGCACCGAGAAAAAAATAAAGGTGGCAAGGGAGCAGCGAAGGGAAACAGGATATGTGTGGGATAGTAAGGAGGGGCAGCATGAGGAAGGACGGTAAAGATATAGAAATGTAGGTGGGGGCTTGTCTATAATGTGCTCTAATGGTTTCCAGGACTGACAAGCTCCAAGGGGGAGGGCGATGTGAGAAAACTGGCTCTGTAGTCAGTCTGGACTTAAGCAGGGAGAAACAGCAGAACTGCATTCTGAGGAAGCCTGGGCAGGGCCTCTCCTCTGAACTTCTCTCATTTAAGCTTTGGTTCCATGCTGCCCCACACAACCCTACTGCTGCAGCTGAGCTGCATCCCCTCTGCCCTTGCCAGCCAAGCCGATGTGGTGCGGCTCACCAATATGCTGGGGGGAGAGACTAGGGGAGCAGAAACAGGGCTGAGTTCCAGGGGGGGGTTACTCAGGAGCCCAGGAGCCTGTACCCCCATGGGGGCAGCCCTCAGGGGAAGCCTCTAGCTCTTGCCTCAGCTCTGTGGTGCAGTCAGGGCTAGCGTGCACTGGCACAGAGGCACAGCTCCTTTGGCACGAGCTGAGCACAGAGGAGTGGAAGGTGACATGGGTGAGACATCTGCAAGGAGAGCTGCTGAAGCGCTGCTGATCTGGTGCAGTACCTCAGGGCCCGGGGCCAGGCTTAGTCCTTTCCTCCTCTACTGCAGCGACGCTGGAGCACTTGGGGCTTAGCAGGGCTTAACCACTTACACACATCCAGCGCTCAGCCACTTGCACGTCACGTCGTGTGCACACGCACACACGCATATCCCACTCTTCTCACTCCCCTGTTACCCTGAAAATCCACCTTCATAATTTCTATTATCACGTGAGCAAAGCAAGAGGTGGATGGCTTTTAAACTCACATTGCTGGCAAACCCAACCAGTCCTGGTGGCTAAACTCAGCATAAACCAGAACAGGACGAACGGTTTGCGGTATCTGAAATTTCCAAGGTACAAAGCACCAGAAACCTTGAGGTGCCATCGCATCTTTCATCTGTAAATTTTGGTATTTACAATTATTTAGAAATAAATATGGGAGAAAATGAGCATCTTTTAGGAATGAGTAGATGTGCCAGAAAACAATGCCTTAACCTGTCCCTACCTTATGGAAGAACTAGTGTCAGTTTAATCTGGAGATTAAGCTCAGTTAGGGAAGTTTGATACAGAGGGATTTGATTCCTGTTTTGGCTGCAAATTCCAAACCGGCTTTAACTATGGCCTCAATGCTGACATCCTCCTTTCAATTTGATTGAGTGAAGCTTATTTTAGCTAGTATGCACACCAGCTTCCCCCTAATATGAATCCCTGCCGTAAGAAACCACTGACATCCCTTTGAAATGCCACGGAAAACGTTGGGTCACTGCTTGAGAGCAGAGAAGGTATTTTGAATGGAGACTGGAAACAGGATGTAGAAAAAGAAGGATTTAATATTTAAATGAGGCTCTGAATTCCCTCCGATACAGAGGCACCGGGAGCGAGATTCGGCCCTTGCTTTGCACTGCCACACGCACCTCTGTCACAGTCACCGTGTCTTTTTTTGCGGTGCGAGCCAGAAGAGGAACTGATCCAAGCTTTCGAGCAACAGGCTGTCTGTTATCAGCATCACAGGGTGGCTGCTTTGTTTATACAGCCTCTAATGGAGCTAATGGATTAGCCGCTCTTTTTGCACCCTACTGGTGCTAAAAATGTTTCTGGCCTCACCGTAAAGGAAGAAACTGTGTATTTGCCACCATCTTCAGTGTTTTGAACCACATGGCCAGAACCAGACAAAACGCAGGTGTAAGCGGAATTACGAGAATGTAAACATTTATGACAAATCATTGCAGTAACCTTTTTTCCTCTCTCTTGACAGCTTAATGTTGCTATAGACCTTAGCCTGTACGGGACAGGTAAGGCGGCTGGCAGGGCTTAGTTAAGCATCATTTTAAATGCCAGAGTAAAAAAAAAAAAAGGTGAAATTTCACCAGGCTGTGGGAGATTGGGCTCTCCTTTGTCAGCGATTCTTACTGAAGACAAAATTTAATGGTATTCATGTCTAAAAATACTTTAAACCCTGCTTCTTGGGAAAGAATATAGATTCCAGGTGCCTGACCACAAGCGTAAATTGCTGTCAGTGACACAGCCTATGCATATTTAGGGGACCCAGCTTTGCCCTCTCCTTGACAGGATAGTGGGTTGCCTTGGGGTTCATCTGCTCATATCACTGTCATCTGTCATGACATATTCATATGGGACCCAGCTGCTGAAGCTTACACTAAGAAAGAAAAAGCATAAAAATAATTGGTTGATGTTTATGTGGTTCCTTAGGCTACACCTGCACAGTCCCTTTCAGGGCTCGCTATTTGAAGAACCATTAACCTTACATATATATGCTGTCCTAGATCTGAAGTAATATGCCCTTCTACTGTTAACCTTTAAATAATGCAAGTGCAGAAAAAGCCTCATCACTACTGAGCACCTCCTGGTAAAACTTGGCTGGAGTTTAATGTCAATACTAAAAGCATCATAATATTTTAGTAAACTTGTTTCTGAGGTGACATCGATTCCCTTAGGTTGGCTGGGAGATTAGGCATCTTTTCAGCTTGAGAGTTTTACAAACACTCATCGCTGGAGCCAGCAGTCTGAAGATGATGAAGGCTTTCGTACCGGGGTCCGAGCTTATTCTGGGCCTGCCGCAAACTGGCCAAGACAAAAGACAGTTGTATTGTGTCCCACCACAAGCATCTGCCTCAGACTCACTCCCTGCAACAGGAGTACCTGGGATCTCCTGGCAATGCAGCCGTTGTCATGGTGGGCCCTGCCTCCTCCAGTGCTGGGGCTGGAGATGATACCCCGGACTTGCCACAGCTCCTCATGAAGCAGCAGTCTAAGGGCTCAGCAAGGAGCAGGGAGGATGCTGGCACTGCACCGTGTGTAGGAGTCATGCTGGAGAAGAGAGGGGTGCACAGACTGGGTAAAGCATACGGCAGTGGGCACTTCCCTCTGAATCATAGAATATCCCAAGTTGGAAGGGACCCATAAGGATCATCAAGTCCAGCTCCTGGCTCCACACAGGACCAGCCCAACCAGAGCAGATGACTGAGAGCGTTGTCCAGGCACTTCTTGAACTCAGCCAAGCTCGGTGCAGTGACCACTTCCCTGGGGAGCCTGTTCCAGTGCCCGACCACCCTCTCAGTGAAGAACCTTTTCCTCATCTTCAACCTAACCCTCCCCTGTGGCAGCTTCATGCTGTTCCCTCGGGTTTCATCGCTGGTCACCAGAGGGAGGAGATCAGCGCCTGCCCCTTTGCTCCCCCTCGGGAGGAAGCTGTAGACCGCCATGAGGTCTGCCCTTGGTCTCCTCCTCTCCAGGCTGAACAAGCCAAGGAACTTCATCCTCTCCTTGTACGTCTTCCCCTCTAGACCCTTCACCATCTTGGTTGCCCTGAAGTGCCCCTGTTGCTCTGAAGTGGTCTCTCAAAAGGATTTGGGCTGCATGATGATCATTGTGGTAACAGCAATAACAGAGCAATGATAATTGATTTGAGTATCCCCACCACCATGCTGTGTCTTAAATATTATAATTAAGCTGATTGATAGAGTTATAAGGAAAATGAAGTGTGTACCCACCGTCTTTCATTTAGGAGACTGATTAAACTGAAATGGATAGCTATGGAAATGAGCAGAAGAGGATGCCTGTGTACATGATAGGTAAGAGAAACCACATGGACAGCTTCAGGAAAGCTGGCAAGCAAGCAGTAAGCATGGGACCGCTTGTAAGAGGCCTGAGAAAATGCTCAGAGAAAGTGCTCTGGGGTTAAAGTGCATTAAAAAAAAAAAAGTTGAGGCTGTAGGCAAAGAAATTGCCACTTCTTGCTTGATTCCCCTTGCGTGCTAGGAATCAAGCGGTTGCAAATAAACAAGGCTGCGCTGAAGAAATAACTCATTGTTTCCAATTTCTAATAGAAATGAACACCACATTTTGGCCATGCTGCCCATCAGAAAGGGCAACTAGGCATTGAAAAAGATGCAAAAATATAAACACATTTTCAAGGAATGAAAATTATCCATGTTCCTTTTTGATAACTCCTGAGTTGCGTTTTCTATGATAACTCACTCCTGGTTCTGCAAGGAAAGAGCAGTGTAAAAATCTTGCCGATTAACAACAGAGCAAAATGCCCTTAGTTATGGTCCTTGAGGCTTGCAAACTCTGAGCCCCGGTGTGTTCTGGAGAACTGGCCTCGGGGTACTGCTACCGCTGGGTCACCCGGAGCCAGCGCAAGCTCCCGGGCACGCAGGGCTCCGGCTGCTGCTGGCTGGGCTCAGCTCTGCCTTGGCTCCCTTCGCTCCCAGCGGGGTTAGCGCTGTCAGCAGCGCGGGCAGAGCCTCAGCCTGGGCCTGCTTAGGCCACGTGCTCCGTGCAGAGCAATATGCTGTATGTGTGTTTGCTGAGGCAGTTCGTTACTAGTACTGGGAAAGGTTTAAGGGGGGTGGGTGGGAAAAAGCGTGGTCCCTTAGCATAGAGACTCACACACCAAAGGAAAGCCCCTTATTCCCGAAACACGATTTCAGATCTATTGTTAGCGAGTAAAAAGGCAGTAATTATGCTTGGAGACCAATTGCGCTCTATTGCCAGGGAAGATAATTCTCACCACAGACACACAGCTAGCTCTATTTTTAGTCTATCGTTTCTTTTTTCAGCATGCTGAAAAACTCAGAGAAGAACAAGTGACAAACAGAATTCGGAGGTGTCCAAGTAAAGTTACTTTCTGAGCAAAATGTAGTCCATCAGGATACCATTTGCTGTGTCTATTTTAGTAAAAGTCCCCGAACGACGTTCTTCGGAATTAAAATAAATATTGATATAATGCATAATATAGGCAGCTGATTTCTGGATTGTACTGTGCTACCATCTATCACCATAAGTAGTTTTTAATGTAATAATGAAATATACATTTTGTGGCAGCTACTTATGTTTTGTATCAGATTGTTTGTTTGTTTTTAACCACACGGTGTTAGATGGGGAACATGAAGTGACTGTCAAAGGGCGATGCTGGATATATGTCTCTCACAACTGCAAGCCTGAGCGACTCCTTGTGTGAAATTGTATTAGATCAGACCGTATTGTGCTTGGTGCATGTTATCAGCGCCTACAAAACCAAGGCAGGCCATGGCCGGGCACCGGGGCTTGCTCAAGTGTGGTGCCAGAGCCCGCAGGGGTGACATGGCCATTCGGGTGTCCTGACCCATTCGTTGTTGCACATTGACCGGGCAGCTCCAGCCCAGCCCCTGCCTGCCTGCCTGCGTGCCACACAACTTCAGTGACATGCTCAGGTTTTGTTGTTCTTGTTATCCCAGCTCATGAATTAGTAGACTCCTCGGACTTGCCTCTCCTTGAAACAAAATCACCCTAAACATCTCCGAACGTTAAGTTTGGTGCAAATGAAAATGTACAAAAAAGTGTACAAAAAAGAAGCATCACGGTGCTTCAGGAAAAGAGATAAACTAGAAAGACACTTGTTAGATGAGCTGAAACTTGTGTTTGTGTCATCTTGAGCTGTCTTTTGTTTTAAAATACAACAACCCATGATTCTGGCCCAGAAATAAAGAACATCAAGATCTGCGCGCTCCACAAGTATGTTTTTGTATATCCTGGCTGCTACCTGTAGCTTCCTACGGTGGAGCAGAGAAGACAAAAGATGTGTTGAGAGGGAGCCCTGGTTTCCTCCAGCGTCAGTGTCTGGAGGGTGCAGCGAGAACAAGCCCAGCACTGGTGAGGATCAATGACATCTTCAGAGAGATGGGGGAGCAGCTTCAGAGAGCTGCACAACCAGCAACACACCTATGCAAAACTTTCCAAAACTGCAGGTGAGCTGCACTGGAGGCAGGTTTAGGGAGCTGGGGATACCCAGGAACTGGCAAGCATCTTGAAGGAGTCATCTTTGCCACCCTGAACATTTGGGAAACAAGCTTTCCTCAGTGTTCAGGACAATAACTGCAAGGGCACCTTTACCACTCCTTGAGGGTTGCTTTGCTTCTCTGGGTTGGAAAAATAACAGCACTCTCATTTCACTGGATTTTCTTTTTTCTTTTTTTTTTTTTTTTTTTTTGGAGAGAAATGGAACATGTTTCTTCCTTTCCTGACTGGTACAGAGGGACTGTTTTCTCTTCTAATCACCATTTGACAAAAAATGGAAGAGCAAACGACCTATGTTTTCCCACTGTGATGTTCTTTGCTTCCTTTTATACCTTTCTCTCTGAAAAGCGTACGTACCCCCCTGACCCTATTTCCCGAGGTTTTCCTGGTGATTGCGTGTTGTTGTGGGGATTAATGCAGGGGAAACTTGAAAGCAGCAAGAAAAGCCTGCAGACTCTGTCAGGTATGAGGGATGGGCTGTTATCCCTTGCACCTCCTTGTTGCAAAACCCATTTGGTGGTGTGCTAGTGAAAAGGAAACTTGCCTTTTGCAAGTGTTTGGATCAGTCAGGGGAGAAAAGAGCCTGTGTCAGGCATGATTTTAGCAATAGAAGGGGCTGACTTGGCTCCCACACCAGGCAGCCCCCTCCTCCGACTGGGGAGAGCCTTCCTGAGAGCCTTTGCTGCTGCTTTGTCCTGCTCTGGGCTTGGCTCTCCCATCCACGGCATCTTCTGTGCCAGGGCTCGGCGTTCTGCTCCCACCCCTCAGTCCTGCTGCCTGGTGAGGTGGGAGCAGTGGGAGAGCAAGGTGTCAGCTGAGGCAGCCGGACCTGGGCTGAAAACCTGAATGCTGCAGAGAAGGAAACAGGCAGCTCTCCTCTACTGCGAAAAATCTGCCTGTTGGGTCCCATCCTGCCTCTGCCAGCATCTGGCCTTTGATTTGGATGAGCCTACTATTTTCTGAGCTCCTTCTAGTAAGTTCATGCTAGTTAGGAGTAGTCCGATCCATCTTGTTAGTCCATCCCTGCTCACAGACTATGCAGGAGCAGGTTTCCCTTTCTACTGGCTTGTGATTTACAACTCTTCAAGGCGACTTAGTACTGATGCTCTTTAGCAAATTAATTTTTTTTTCCACAAGCCAGTCGCTAAGGGCATTTACTACTTGCTATTAACGCTGCATGGTTGGTTGCCGTGTCTCCAAGGTATTGTCCCTGTTCCCAGGGACCAGCCCCACCGGTCTATAAACCAGAACCCCCGCTCTTCTCACAGGTTGTCCAAAAACATATTGAATTGTTCATTGCATCCATTGTGCTCACCAGGATTAAAAAAGAAAAAAAAAAAGAAAAAAGGGAGATTTCCAAAAAAGCTGCAGGGCTACTTCCGATACAAAGGCTGTCACAGGCAGGGGGTCATGCCAGTACTTTTTATTTCCTGCAAGCACTCTAGGAAATAAAAAACTGGTGTACCTGGACACTGGTGAATAATATATATGAATCACTAGTAAATAATAATATAAAATAAATAAGTATAAAAGAGATGCAAATAGCCACAAAACTAATGAGGAGGCTGATTCCTGGGACTGAAGTGAAGCTTTCCTGTGGCATTCACCTTGCTGACACAGATAGGACCGGAGAGTAAAGCTGCAAACCAACCTCCTTCCCAGGCAGCACGAATGGTTTAATAGTACGTTACGCAGACTTCCTGAAATAGCTGCCCCCTGAGTCCTCGGCCGCGCTCGGGGAGGGGGTGGGAGGGAGTATATATGGATGGTAAATGCCACCGCAGGCTCCCCTACGCAGGCACCCCCATCGATGCCAATTTTTGATCCAGCAGCACGGGGCGGATTAGCAGCGGAAGATTAATTCCTTCCTGTCATCTCCCCGGGGAGGTTAAATGATCTCAGGAGCAATTTCTCTTGCGAGGAACACTGCAATCCTGAAGCAGACTGCTAACTGCTACGGTTTATGTGGGGCTCTAATGACGGCAAGGAGGTTCCAAATTTGGAGAAGGGTCATTGGCCAAAGAGATGTTTATTTAATTAAATGGTGATTTCTTGCAACCCTTCTCTCGTGTGAAACCTGTGGCTTGGAGAAACTGTTTGAGTCATTTGTAAAATGTCTGACAGAGAAAAAAATGAATTAAAAAGGGAGTCCTACCAAGTATGGGCAGTTGAACATGGTCCATGGACTTGGCCTTAGCCATGCATGCTACCCCTCTGCGTCCTTGCCCCACTTACCCAGCACGGCTACTTGAAAACGAAACTCTGGTTGAAACTTTTTGGCTCGGTTGTACAATCTCTCTGTACCCACAGCTTCCCGTCAGTATGTTCCTCTTTAGTCTGCCACACCAAACTGCTCTGAGCCGGGTCTCCAACTCGTGCTAGAAGATGACCCAGAGGAGAGCAGCTCAGCTGTGTGACACCGCTGCTTCTGTTTTCCCTTGCTCTCAACGCAGGAGGCTGCCTCACCGGTGGGAAGAAGACATGGGACTATTCCTGACCACAGAATCAGGGATAATAGTTAAAAATTCATCAGTGTGCTGTCCTGTCCACCCTCAGATGACGAGGTGCCCTTTTCTTGAGGCCACTTCTGGGCAGCAAGGAGCATGCCGTCACATCATTTCTGCAGCACCATGAGTACCCCTGGGGCTTCCCTGCCCCAGAGCACGCACTCGCGGACAAAACTAAAACGAGGACCAGGAAGCAAACAGTAAGGAAGAGCTGAAGAGAGACGGGATGAGAGGAAGGCTCCTGGTAATCATGGGTTCGAAAGGGAGTCTCAACTAGAGACGGTTCTTGGTGGCAGGAAACAGAAGACAGCTCTAAGTGGGGAGAGCCGCGTGAGCGACATACAAATGGGAGCGTGGGAGCAGCCAGCCCCTGCGGCTGGAGCAGCAGCGGGAAGGGGAGGGGGAGCTGCGGGAAGGGCGAGCGGAGACATCGGTGGACTTCAGATATGCCTGGTGTTGGAGGCAAGAAAGAAGGTGAACGGGGGTCTGTGGGCACTTTTATCACAAGATGTACAAGCGTGTGGATGTGCAGCGCATCAGCCAGTCTAGTACGATGCCTGGGTGCCTGCTCTCACCCCGGAGATGTGCGAAGTGGGGCTGGCAGAGACATGGGGTGCGTCGCATTCACAGCAGGCATCGCCAGCTAAGGGCATTTGTAACCAGGCAAATTACCCCGGCGCAGCTGATGCACGGTAGCTTGTTACTCCCCAGCAACCTGTTTCTCTGTTGGAGTTCTTATTCGAGGGCCCAGCTTCGATTTAAGCATGGCTTGTAGGGGTTTAATGTGCACCTGCAAATTACTGGCTATTTAGACTTGTCCCTACACAGAATTTGTGTCACTTTAATTTAAATCAGATGAAAAAACAGTGGAGACCTCTCCGTAAGCACAGCGTTCAAGCAGATCCCAGGGGTTTATTTTGCCCTCTATGTTTTCAGGTGCAGCATAAATGCATATGCATACTTCAACCTGTACGTGCCTATTTGTGGAAATGGACTGTTCTAACTGAACCGCCTCACCACCCTGCCGTTGGAGAATTCATGGCAGGGAACATCAGAACAATAAGGATGGAGGAGGGGGAGGCAGGCAAGGATATTTTGAAGTGAAAAGCGAAATGAGAGATGGGATGGGGATTACAGAGATGAAAAGCAGACCACTAAAACCAGGGGTATCATCCTGTCCCCTGCTAGGAATTAATAGCGATAGTTATATATATCTTGTGTGTGGGTACGGAATTGAGCCTGCATTGCTAAAGATGAATTTGGGGCAGCAGCAAAGACAATAGCTCGGAGGGCTTCTTTGCTGACCACATCTTCATTTCCAGTCACTTTATGCACTAATCCAGCAAAGCAGTGAAATATATGGTTAGTTATAAGCACGTGAGTAGTGTCACTGGTTGGAAAGGCACTGCTCAGTTGTTTTAAAGGTAAGCGTAAGCAAGAGTGCGTTGCTTGCTGCATCAGGCTTTATGAGAGCTGGATACACAGCCTCTAAATCGGCACCTTAAACGATACCCTGACGCTGAAATACAGAGAATTAGAATAGAGGAAAATCAGAGACATGCAGGATGGATGCTTTTTTAATAAACTATTTATTAACATTTTATTGTAACGGTTTAGGTGTGGATTGCCCCCGTCAAGTTACAAAATTGCTGCCATTCTGTTAACCTAACAAGTCACTAGTGGCACCCAGTGGCTAGAAGGGTTAACCAAAAATTTACCTTTCTCCCTGATGACTCCCCTCGCACAAAAGTTAGTGTTTAAATGCAAACACCGCTGCCTCGGTATCACAGGTATTAAATCCAGCCATAGCTATTCCTGAGCGAGGTTTCAGCTGGAAGGTGTCTGCTGAGTAACGATCGCGATTTCTGTTCACAGAGGCATTTAGCCTGCAAGGTGAAGTGCTCAGGCTTCTAGTGCAGCACGCGGCAGGCCGACAGCCCGCTGCATTCTGGCGCGGTTGTGGGATAGTTAATGCTTATTTATTCTGTGAGAGCACCAAACCTGCACAAATGAAAATTATGCCTGTTGTACGAGTTCCAGGACTTTCCTCCAGAGAACACTTTCCAAAATTTGCTGACTTTCAGTACTTACGGAATTTCAAGAGCCAAGTGATCCATAGGAAAGTTAAACCCCAGCTAGTAAATGAAACGAGCAATTAACCAAACTGATGAGAGGGAACGCCAAAATTCCACAGCCGTAGTTTCTGGATCTTTAGCCTCTACTTGGTGCGTATATAACGAAAAAATGTGTCTTCTAAAAGACAAGTAAAAACAACCTGGTTTGTTACGGAATGATACATTAAATGGGCGTAAAGCACATGCCTGATCCTGCAGGCTGCGGTAGTGATTGCAGTAGGACAAATCGTGTGGCTTGAGTTTGTAGGTTTTTTTGTGTTGCGAGGCTAGGGTACATGCCGAGGTAGAGCCCCTTCACACCGTGTTGTGCTCCTCTGCCACGCTCTCCTCCAGCCGGTGGCTCGCAGCAGGTCAGAGCCACCTTGTCCCCACCAGATGCTTCTGCTGTCAGGCTGATGACGATTTCTATCAAAACTTACAGCTCTATCCGTACAGCATTTTCCACTCCCCCATCTCCCTGGCTGTCAAAAGCTGGTGTAGCAAGAGAGGGAGAAGATGCTAATCTCATCCCTGCTCCATTTTAGAGACAGGAATCCTGTGTGTGGTAGAAGGATAATGCCAGAGGCCTCAATTATTGGGTTAGCCGTGGCTCCCTGCAGCGCTGCAGGAGCAGAGAGGGGCAGCGAAGCCATGTCATCGGGGTCTCGAGGAATGGATCGGCTGAGCAGGAACCGCATGCTCATACTCTGCCAAGTCCCCCCGTGGCGTCCGAACAAGGGGAACAAGGGTGGGGAACAATGGGCCATGGCCAGAAGGTTGCTGCAGCCTTGTTATTCCCAGCCGTCAGAGCAGCCTTTCGGGGCTGAGGGACAGTCGCACCCAAGCCCGAGCAGTCCTGCAGCAGCCACTTTTCAGAAGTCTGCTACCAAACATGAGGTGGAGAGCAATGCTTCCTTCCTCCTGACACCAGACAGCTGGTTTCTGCTGGGATCTACTGGGTCAGTAACAGCTGGTTTTGCCTTCAGCATGATGTTGTGTGGGCTGCTACAGCTTCAGGGAAGCCTAGATTTAATTCCCCATGCTCTCCATGCAGGACACCTCTGGAAAGCTTTACTTGTGGCATTCAGACCTTGCCGGACCAAGATTAATGCGGTGGGAGCAGTCTTCATTTCTGCTTCAAGGATTTTGTACATCCCCTGCCATCACAAGAACCCAGACCACCAGTCACGCCCTTTCCAGCTCCTTCATATGGAATATAACACTTGTGGCTGCCTTTACTACAGTTTGTGATGGGTTGCAGGGAAGTATTGGTGACCCTGGTGCACGGTGTGGATGTTTTGCAGATCCTTTGTATGTCTCTAATTTTTAGCTTTTCCAGTACTGCAAATAAGAAGAAATGTAGAAGTCTTCGGACAAGAACTTCCTGACCATCAGGGTCAGATCTCTGCAGTCACAGGTGTCATCTATTTGTCCCTAATATAAGTCGATTTCTCCTTGCAGAACCTGAATAACCTCTCTGTGCTTCAGTGGCCCTGCCCATAAAATGGGTACATCCTCAGGGAGAAGTTTGGTAGGACGAAGGTTGTGCTGTGGGATTACATTGCTTGCCAAGCACTTCACCACCCGCCACTGGGATGTACTAGGGAAGCGTGCATTAGCTTTTAAAACTCACATACCCTTCCAAACGGTCTCCTTGAAAAGTTTTTACGTTACTGTCATCGGTCTCGTCTCTCAGCACATTCCATGACTGAACTGCGTGGTGTTGCCTTCATTCATGCCCTCGTCCCCCCACCCGTCCCTGCCTTCTCCCAGGGCGGGTATGAAGTGTGCGTGCAGCAGAGTGCTCTGCCATGGTTCATTGCTTTCTCTTGTTGGTTGCTTTCTTTTCTTTGGTTGCTTTCTTTTCTTTTTCCCCAAAGAAAGAAGTGAGTGGAAATGCAATAGGTGATGTAAAATTTGCAAGCCAAAGAGAGCGCATATTCATTCCCACACGCACTGCTTAACAGGAGGCTGAATACTCCTGGCTCCTCATCGCTGTGCAAGAAGAGCTCCTCACTCAGCTGGTGAGTATGGAGTTTAACCCATCTGGGCATACTGGTATAACAGGGTTCAAATACCCTTTCTGGCATGTCAGCACGTCCTACCTCGGCCTCAATTACATATTTCCAGCTTTTCATTAAGAAGTCACAGTTCTGTGTGATGTTTCGTGTTTGGAGGTGGCTACAAAAACCTGTCGGGCGCTGGCTGTTTTCTTAATACAGTAATCAAACTCAGAAGTGCTAAACCATTAATTCTAGAGAGGATTTTTTTTTTTAAACCCCAAGAGTATAAAATCCAAAGAGGACTTAATATAATTATTCCTAGGGGATGGTGTTCATAAGTGTTGTGACCATCTGGGCATACAGCTGGCTAAACATAGCCTCTACTGCCATCTTCTCCAGGAGGGATCCTTGAAAGGGGCAGAAAAGGGCTAAAACATTGTAAAAGCTGACCTTCTTTCAGTAAAAGCATCCTCCCTGTTTTGCAAGTGTTGATCGTTTGGCCTCCCCCAGCCACTGAGGCTGCTTTATTGTGTATTTATTACTCAGATGAAGGCTGGAACCAGAGTTCCCTGGCCCATTTATAAAGCAATTTAAATGAGACGGCTGCTCTGGGCGGCAGTGCTCGGGACCAGGCTGAGCCGGCGCAGCAGGCGTGCCAGCGGGAACTGCCCTCAGCCTTAGGAGTGGGGATTTACGGTTCACGTGCAGTTCAAGCACGGCTCCCGCCCTGGGATTATGTATGTGGCCAGTGCCGGGGCGTGCGAGACGGGCTGCTGGGCAGTCCCAAATCCTGCAGCCAGGGATGGGGGCTGCTGGCCCCAGGTTTCTGCGTGCCCAGAGACCTTGCGCTGCCTGGCTCTGGGGCAGCAGGGAACCCCCAGGACCCAGGAGGTACCGCTCCATCTCCCTGGCCCTTGGCTTTCCCTGCTCCATCCCTGTGTATTGCCTCGGCTGGCAGGACTGCTGGACCCCCGCATCCCCAGCAGGGAGGGGGTGCCGTTTCGGAAGAGGGCTGTGGTTCATTAGCGGAGCAGCATGAAGGGACTTGCACCCTCCTTGCTGCTGCTGCTCTCATGCCGGTTTGGGCAATGCCGGCTTTTCGGGCATCTGCCTCTCACCCTGTGGTTTCACTGGCGCAGCACTGCAGGTGGGGCAGAAGCCCCGACGGGACCCGCGCAAGCCCTTCTCCCTGCTGTCCCAGCCCAGGACCAGGCAGGAGCTCCAGCCCACCCACTCATCCCCTCACCTTGGCTGCGGTCTTTCAGCACGGGGCCTTCGGGCTCCGGCTGCGTGAGAAATGGCTGTATTCCAGCAAATCCCACAGCCTGCCAGGCCTCACCAGGAGCTCAGCATGGCCCTCAGGGGAAGTATAACTTGAGCCATAAACAAGTTAGTAAGGAACAAAAGGATATGTTAATGAACCATCGGTGGGTCTAAATCATCAGCTGAGACTAATTTACACCACAGAAAGATTGACATATATGCTCAAGCCAGGAAAGCCCAATCATTAAAAAAAAACAACCCAATCTGTTCCTGCTTACAGGAACACCTTTCTTATCAGGGCAATCCTTCAAAATCTAGCAATCACTAGAAGAGCCTGAATTCGCTATCTCAGCTCTCACATACCTTCTACACCGATACCATGTTGTCCCCAAAGCCAGACCCCCTCTTCCCCAGCCTTGCTTCCAGCCTCTGCAGCCTGACGTGAAGCCCAGCCCCGCGGGCACTCGCCATGCCCCATCGGCATGGCCGCGCACGCAGCCTCCCGGCACACCGGGGTACAGCGGTGCCGTCACCATGTCTTTCCCAGGCAGGAGCTTAGGAAATTTCACAGCTTTCCGAAGCAATTAAAAAGCACTGGGCAGGCACCTTGTGTGTCGCAACATGCCTAAACAGAGAGGGATTAGGTTTTACAGATAACATATCAGAAATAAGACCCGCTGCATTAGGTCAGATCAAAGATCCATCTAATCCATCATCTTGTCTCCAAAGGCAGCTGGCCACAGCTGCACAGGGAGGAGTACAAGCACAGGACACGCACACAGTGATCCCTTTTTCAGAAATAACCTCTCAGGCTCAGTAAACTTTGTCTCAGCAGCTCCTGCCCTACAGGCATTATATCGGTATATTTGACTTTTGGCTCCAGAAGAGAGGAGTGATGAGGGTCAGGGACGGTTACAGAGCAAAAAGGTCAGATTTGTCTTAAACAAAGGAACTCAACTTCACCTCCACCACAGAGGCCACTGCTAAGGATGCCAGCCCCGCGGTGGTGCCAGAGCACAGTGGGCCATGGTTATGCACCAGAGGAGCCCTGCTTTTCTGGGAGCGCTGCCATACCCACTGTTTTGGGGCATTTTGGCCAAGATTGGTTTCAGAAGCCCTCCACACCTTGGCTCCATGTGCAGAAGGTGACTTTCATATCCTTTTGTAATAAAGCCTGGTTACTCTCACCATTCATTAGAGCCCTCTTTCCTCCTTGGTCCTTTTCCCTTCCCTTCCCTTCCCTTCCCTTCCCTTCCCTTCCCTTCCCTTCCCTTCCCT
>VWZZ01006959.1:33471-148993 GCA_013399095.1 Psophia crepitans
CCTTCCCTTCCTTCCCCGCCAAACACCATGTCAATAGAGCCATTAGACCCACACAATTAACTTGCAAACTTCAAGCCAGGAAATGCAAGAGTTAAGGCTCTACGGGACAATGTTATCTCGGCCACTTTTCCATTTACATCGTTAGCATCCGAAGGTCTCCAGACCAGCCAGCCTGCCTGAGCCTCCCCTGAGCTCCCGCAGCGCCCAGGCAGGGAGCAGCACCCCGCAGGTGCCGTTTGCCTTTAAGAGCACCCCTGCTCACACACATTCCCCTTGGTATCAGTAACAGAAAAGAAATGCAACACCCAAATCAATGTTTGGGGTTTTTTTTTTTTCCTTTTTATGTGTAGCCTAACCTTTTAAAACTATGCCACCTCAAACTTCGGTTTAGTGCTTTAGTTTATTGCTTGTTTGTTTGTGCCAGAGGGAGAGAAGAGGGGCAAAAATCCCCTTTATTTCTTGAGGAGAGTTGCTGTGGGAGCAGCTGAATGCTGCCATGTGGGTTCTACCTGGCAGGCAGCGGCCTGGGGAAGTGGCCTTGTCACCCCTCACACCCCTCACAGCTCTCCTGTTCACGGCAACACCTCTCCGCAGCACCGGGTTCGCAGGGACACGGCATCCCATCTGCGACGAAGCAGCTCAATTCTTCTGAAACAAGACAAAACCCCTCCCCACATCTTCTCCTAATAAAACAGAAGGAAGGAGAAATCTTCAGGCTCAGAGAATATTTACAAATAGTGCTGACAGACCCACACAGACAGGATTTTTTTTTCTTCTGCATGCAATTTTTCCCTTTCCCTGGGAAGGAAATAATCTTCTTTGCTTCCCTCCCCCCTTCCCTTCCCCTGAGGCAGCAAGGACCAGGGAGAGTTACAGAAGTTTCTTGCTTTGTTTTGCTGAGAGAGTTGCAATGCCTCCCAGGTACACCGTCTCATCATCAGTCAGGCTGAGCACAGGAGTTTGTTATGAACACAAAAATGTGGGGAAAGTAATTTTTCATTTTTACTGAACCTAGAAGTGGTTGAACAAGACCTCTTTATATTTTTCCTTCCAAACTTTGCTGAAACACAACGTTTAAATGCCAGCATAGAAGTACTATGCTGAAGAACGTTAGGTGTGCTGGAAAAGAATAGCTATAATGGAAATGGCAGCCCGAAAAATCGTGACAAGTAGGATAAATCTTCCAGTCCATGGATGATTTCTTAAGCATTTTGCAAATATATATATATAGTGCAGATATGTGGGGGGTGTGTGTGTGTGTGTAATCAATAAAGTGTGTGCACAACAGATGGATGGATGAGACAGGTAATTCTATTATTGCAGGTCTCCCACTACATTTATGTTCACCAATTAAAGCCATTTGTAAGTTATCCCCCCTCTCCTCGCTCCTGGAGATAAAGGTCATTAGTGCCGTCGGCCGTCAGGTTTGCTTCACGCCCAGCACAGCCACAGAGGCAGCGAGCGAGCGGGAGATCCTGACGCCGGCCTCCGCAGCACAGCTTGGGCAATCTGAGGAAGTGGAAAGACGTCTGCATCAACCGGAGCGCGGCCTTACGCAGAGGGGCAGGAGAAGGCACAAGAAATCCCTGCGATGTGTCAGCTGGCTGGCCGCAGCCTCGTGGGGGACCGGCTGCCCTACCCCGTCCCGGCCGCACGCCAGCCTTCTCAGAGCCCCGCAGACTCACCGGGAGGAGGATTTCGGTCCACACCCATTTAGTCACCAGTTTCTGACTTGGAAGTCTGACTGTAATTAGGGGTTGGATGTAACGTAACCTACATAGGTTGCATTCCTGCCACCCCAGCCTTCCTCGTGCAAATACCTCGAGTCCACGCAGCAGGCGGTGGGTCTGGCAGCGATGGGGACAACCCACTGCTGGGTCTCCACCAAGACTGCAGACAATATCCTGGCCCCTACCTACACCAGACAGTCACATTGCTCCAGCTGGCTTCCCCTATGGGCTCACCTGGGACTGAGGGGATAGCCCTCCCCATCTCCAGGGCCAGTGCCACCAGCTCCCTGCCACCAGCGCCCTGCCTCTGGCAGCATGAGCCTTTCTGGGGAGGCACAGGGCACTAAGAAAGAGTGGAGAGGGACCACCAGCCCACCTCAGAGGTACACCAGTCCCTTGGGGTCACTCTAAACAGCCCCATCTAACACTTCAGTTTGACCCTTTTAAGGCATTTCTGGATCTGGCTCAGCCCCTGCCTGGCCTCAGTTTAAGGGAAGCAGAACTGGGGCACAGAACAGTATTTTCTGAATTCTAGACAGGACCTTATTTCTGAAACAAAAAAATACCCACCAAAACCCAACCAAACAAAAAAAAAATCATGGACCTTCTTGTTTCCTATTTTTCCAACAGGGAGAGCAAGGAGGATTACTCCAGCACTCAGCACTGTGGTAAATAAATGGGTGAGGTGGGTTGTGGCCCCCTGCCTCCAACCCAAAGTCTTCGGTGGACTTGCCTTGCTGGAATAGAAGCCTACATTTTAGATGTAGACTAGACTTCAGATTTCTAATTAATGGGTTTTGAGTTCAAATATTGAAAATAAAATATATGACCTTGGGCTCACATCCTGCTACATCACCAGCAGGAAGAGAAGGATTTGGGAACCAGCAGTTGCTTTGCTGGCTGCGGTCTCATGAATCCGTGTGCGACAGATGAAACAACATCGGCCAAAGTCATTTTACCTCCTGCCTCTCTGCAAGCTGCAGCTCAGCTGGGCCCAGGGGTATACCCCCCTGCATCCCACCCCCCAAAGAAAATACAAAGACTGGTGATCTTTCTGCCCCTGGTCTATTGATGGACACAAATGACCAGTTTAGCACTTTCATTTCCACACTGGGAATAGGGGGATTAAAATGCCACTATCTCCTGATTGTAATGCTTTTTATGCAGGCCCTAGGTAAACACTGCACTAGTCAACAAACCACTGTTAATAAAAATTGCTAATTAAATGAGGGCCAGTGGTTTGCTTTATTGACATAAGTATTTATAGGCTTTTTCTGCTTTCTTGTATTTTCCAAGGCTCTGTGTGTTTTGCATTTGCTTTTGCTCTCTGCTCCTGCTTGTCCTTCTAATTATTGCTTTATAGGGGCTTTTTGTTGTTGTTTTAACCACCCTGAGTCAGACATAAGTATCTGCCTTATATCAAGCGTGTTCTTTTCTTGGAAGAACTTCTCTAACACAACACAACATTTTGGAGTTTGTAAAGAACACCATACATTTCTTAAATCTATATTTTGCAGTGTGTTACTAGCCAAGATAGCTTATAGTTTGGGATAAGACTTGGCTTTTTAGTACACATTTGTCTAGCTCCTCAAGAATTGGGGCCTTAAATGCTGAGTGAAAGGAATTTTTACTCAACTGAGGTTATCTGTGTTAATTCCGGATACGCAGTTGACTATCAGATAAAGGCAGGCACCCAAACTGCAGCTCAGCAAGGGACTCCAATGTATGCAGTCATCCTTCTGCAGAACATGCAGACCGTTATCCTTTCATTATTTGCATGTACTATTAGTTCTGTAGAAACCCATGCTGGACACGGCACATGGGACTGAAATGGCCCACAAAAGCAGACAGGCGATGATGTCAACTGGAGTGCTACGCTACTTTATCCCTTGAAAGACTCCTGTGTGATAGTCAGGTCTGAGCGTCATGTCAGCAGAAGTTTCCCTGGCAGAGCATACCCCAAGGACATGACACTGCTGCTGGTTGCCGTGGAAGCTAGACTTGCACTAAATCAACTTTTCCAGGTCTCCCATATGCTATGTGCTATCCAGCCTGCCTTTCTGCTCAGATATGCTGAGAGGTTGACGCATACTGTGGCTTCTGCCTCTGCAAGGTTTTATTCTAGAAGGCACCAAAGCCAGTTACCACGTTCACATCACAGAATCATAGAATCATTAAGGTTGGAAGAGACCTCAAGGATCGTCTAGTCCAACCGTCCCCCTACCTCCTATTACCCACTAAACCATGTTCCTAAGTACCACATCCAACCTTTCTTTAAACACCCCCAGGGATGGAGACTCCACCAGCTCCCTGGGTAGCCCGTTCCAATGCCCGACCACAGCCCTTTGTGGGCTACAAATGGGAAACTCAAGCTGTCAGCAGAAGATGTGCTTTGCAGACTGATCTTGAGCAATCACTGGATGGGAATACAGGGCTATCGTTGAGCCAACACTGTTGAGAAAATTGAATGGAAGTGAATATGATGTAGAGCTTGTGTCCTTGAAAGCTAATTTAAGCTCTCTTGGCTCTGGTTAAGTTTTAAACATTTCTGGTGGGATGAGGGAGACAAGCAGCTGCAATACAAAAGATAAGGGCTGAAGCCTGATTAATATCGGTGTTTTGAAGGAAGAGTTTTCATGGCCCATCTGGGAGTGATTTATCTCCACTCAGAGAACCGCCAAACACAGAGCCACTCCAGAAATGAGCAGCCTCAAAAATGATGGTCCTCAAACTGAAGCAAAACTTTTACCATATTCTTAAAAATAAATAACAATAAAATGGCATTCAAAAGAGGTAAACAGCATCTGAGTGCTAGACAGAAAGCCTGGCACTCTCCAAAACGTTGCAGAGCACCTTTCAGTCCCAAGGGAGATTGTGGGTTTGAACACATGAAGAACCTACTGCTGGGTAACAAATTATCAGGTGTCTGCTGATCCATGGCAACTGTCCCTGCTGATTCACACGGTGGCATATGTGGAATAATTTGAGATCTCTGCATCCTCCGTGGAAGAGGAGAGAGGCCTATGCTAATGTGAACGACCTCACATTTGCTGCAGCCTAAGAGTAGTCATGTAGACAGTTGTCTTCTGCCAGTCGACTGGTGCCAACTAGTTCTCCTGTGGTTTTTCATTTCTGTGGCTGAGCCTAGACAAGTGTTTCATCGCCTGTATTTTGGCCATATAGGCTTTTCTTACTGCGATGCAATTCTTCCCTCCCTCCTCAGGTAACCAAGTCAGTGACCCCAGCGTTACTCCCCAATAATGGGACTGTGTGTACAAAAGGTAAAGGGATAAGCAGACTGTCCTGTGGTGAAAAGTCATTTGGGGACCTTCTGATAAATAACCACCAGGGTTTTGACATTACTATGGCATCCTTCTAAAAGGTAAGTTCCATGTGGCCACTGATGTACCTTCTGTCCAAGGCTCTACTTGGTCTGCAGGTGCCTAAGCACATCTCTTTATTGGAAACGAGGCGGTGAAGAACATTTGTTTTAAAAATGGGAACTGGACAAAAGTAACATGAATTTAGATTTCATTACAAACATGGAACCTGGCAAAGATTAATTGAAACATTTGCCAAGGGCCAATCTAAAGTTCGATGAAATCAAAGGGAGACTTTAAACTGACATTAATGGTCTTGGGGTCAGGTTATAAGGCAAATTGGACAAGTTTCAAGGTCCCTAGGTCAATGGATTTTTTTTTCTTTTTTAAATCAAAATCATGCCATGGTATTAGTTTAAAAGACATTTCAGCCATCAGCCACAGAAATCACTTGGTACCAGTTCAACAGGAACTGGATCGGCTCCCGCAGACCTGTAACGCCTGGCTCCTTGAGCATTGTATCGCCCTGACGGAAAACGCCTGGCTCTCTGTCAAGGGGGTAAGGGACAAGCCAGGCATCAGATACTGCTGGGTCTGAGAGCCCCAGACCTCACTTGGGGTGACTCATGGCAGGGCACTCCCGAGAGATGGCCCTCACCAATGGAGGTCTCCATCGCAGAAGGCGGCAGCCTGAAGACCTACAGGGCACAACAGAAAGCTGGTCATCTCTTCCCCTATGCTTGAGGGAATGGGTGGGTGAGTTGTTTATCTTGTGAGAAGGAGCGTTTTCCTTTTGACTCTTGGGAAAAAAGGAACCGCTTTGTGGATGTTTACTGAAAGACCAATGTGTTCCCTGAGACATAGAGATAGGGCACATCCTTATAAATCAGGGTGGAGAAAAAATAAGAACAGAAAGAAATGGGCCGGGAGAGCTTCAGAGACAGAGTGTGTGCGTGTGTGTGCTCAGCCAGAGAGAGGAATGACACTGACACTGTTTCAAAGGAAGGTCATCGCATAGACCATAAATCTCGAACACTTAGAATTTGCTTCATTCGTCTTCGTTAACTCTTTTTTACAAAAAGTTCAGCAACTATTGGAAAATTTTGAAATGTTTATTTATTTATGTGGCCCTGCAGCTGTTTGTGGCTAGTGATTTAAAGTTTGATACGGCCAAACACAGCGTGACCAGCCTGATCCTGTCCTTGAGGGACCTATCCTTAGCAGGGTTGCCGGTGCCTGCAGTGGTCATGAGTAAGGGCCTGCGACAGGCAAAGGAGGAGAGCCTTCTGGGAGGGAGCAGAGCTTTGCCGTGGACTTTCACCCACACCCAGGCCTCCACTTTTGGGTGCTCCGGAGGAAACAGACTTCTGCTTTGAGGTGGTAGAGCCATTCTTACATCTGCTGATGGTCTAGTTTTGCTGCTTTGACTCTTCCAGTTAGCTTTGGGCCCACGAGGTTTTGCTGAGCAGCAGACACAGTTCATGAGCCAAGTTCCCCAAAACTCGTCTGCTCAGAGAAGAGGGAGAGGGGAGAGTTTTATCTAATTGATCACAATTAATGTAATTAGTACTTTGCAGTTCTTCCTATCCATGTCTCTTTACCTTTGAGACGTTCGTTCATCTTAACATCTATTGCCATTCTTAATTACTTCCAGTGAGCCCACAGCAAACAACAGATATGTCATTCTCTTCTGTGAATGGCTGCATGAAACTATCAGAAAGAGACAAATGGACCAGACTGAGCATTTAGTCGAATTCCAGCTCTGCCATTAACTTACATGGTGGCCATAGCAAGTAATTTTGCTTTGCTCTGGGCTGTTTTATTCATATAGAAAATGGAAATAGCAAACTGATTCATATTAAAGCTCTACTCCAGCCCCAACTAAGATAATAGAAGCTTGGCTTTGTTTAGCTTTGCTTGGCTTGGTGAGTCTTTTTGGAAATGTAAGCCTTATTGTTTTGAAAAATCCCTGTTAATCACACAGGGAAAATCTATTGTGTTGTTTAAATAAGCAAACTAAACTGAGGAACATAACTGCAACCTCCTCAACAATTGAAAGCAAATTCTGTAGGCCTGTTTATAACATGCAGAGCATCCTGATCTCAGCATGCTTTCCACCACTGCCTCTGTTTCTACCAGAGCACTAGACCGCTTCCTTCAGAAAGTCGAGGTCCACCAGAGTTCAGAGAGGACCCTGATTTGTACGAAGTTTTGTTTGGAGTCCAAGAGCTCCTTCCCAAGCAGTTGGACACTTTATATCAGCCCTTGTTTGCTAACTAGGAGGATTAATGATCACTTTCCAGTTCCATTTTTGGCTACCAACCACCGACTGTCATGCTTGACTGCCTCTTTTTCCAAGACCAAGGGGCTAGAGACATCTAATGGTAACTGCATGCATAGCAGAGCATCTTCTCCCGCTGTAGCAGCCTGTCCTGTAAGATACAGGTTCCAACATTTAACTCTTAAAGTACCTCAGAAGAGTATGTGCGCATGGCCAATGAAATGACAACGGCTGTGTGGGTGTATGACATCATGGCATCTCACTAGAAGGAAAAATAAGTGGTGCAGATGACTCTGGGGCAGAAATTGGATGGTAGTCAGTGAACACAGTCAAAATTTGTTCAGGTGCCTGCATGTTGCTGAGCTCCATTTTGGCTCTGTTATCCTCTTTCTTGAAGGGTGGAAGAAGGATTTAAGACAGAAGTACATGAATGAGTTACTATAGCATTCTTGATGGTATCCTCACACTGGAAAAACACCATGCTGAACAAAACATATGGTCTTCAATGGAAGAGAAGGAGAATAAAAGAACAAAGCCCTGAAGATTAAGGAAGGGAAAATAGACTAGGTCGAATGGACAAATGCTCTTTTTTCTGCTTTCAGGGTGCCCTGAGTGAAATGGGCACATGGCACGAAAGCTGCAGATTCCTGAGTGCACACTCAGGGAACGTAATATTTCCTAACTGTCTTTGCTAAACAGAGAGGAATAGGTGCTGTTGAACAATTCAGGTAAAACGCACAATAACAAGTATACCTTCAAGAAGATGCTCAGTAGCTGGGTAGTTTACTGCCCTGCCTGGGAGGATCCCTCAGGAATGACACAGTTGATGGCTCAGGCAGCATGAGAGATTCAGCGTGGGATTTAGAGGAGAGCCTTTGCTTAGGAAAGGCACAATGTATATGTCCAGAAGCCTCTTTTTTTTTTTTTTTTTCCAAAAAACCCCAGACAACTTTAAAACCAGGCTAGATAAATAAATGGACATCAAACAGGGACATGATTCTGAAGTACTGAAGTCCTCTACCTTTTACAAAGAAATCCCCTTATTTGTATAGACCTAAATGCTGCCATGCAGTGAGCGTGTGAATTGCCTGGGGATTTCCAGGCATGCTGCAGCTCTTCTCTGAAGATGGCCCCTTGCTAGCAGAGGTGTCACAGGAGCTGACATGGGGCACTGCAGAGCCTGGGCCTGATCATGACACTGGCCTCTTTCGCTGCAGCATTCCTGTTCATAAGATCAGGACAGCGATATGCCGTGTAGCCCCTGAGGGTGCTGTGACACTCACCGCGGCCATTGACAGGTGAGTCGTGGAGAATCTTGCTCAGGACTGGAAACTATCCCCATCTGTCCCTTCCCCTCCCAGGCTTGCTCTCATCTCAGAGACTCCAATGTGGGCAGAGACAACTTGACTCCTTCTACAAAAGAGCCAAAGACTTAAACTGACTGTCACAGTGGAAAGCTGCAGGCAGTTACTTCAGAAACCACCGCAGCAGGAGTCACCAGGGATTGCCTGTCAGCCTCCCAAGTGGCTAGTGTCCGAGGGCACTGTATGATACGCAGGTAAAAGACAGAGGAGCAAAATCCAGAGGCAGCTGTAGGGTACACCACAATTAAGACAAAAACAAGCCCCAAACTACCCTAACCACTGAAGTCACTACAACCGGGGCCACCATAATCCCAGTTTGGCAGAAGCATCCAGCCATCCTTTCCACCAAGGGTGGCTAAGGGGGGTCCCAAGGAGCAGAGCGGGAGGGTAGCCTCCCTGCTTGGCAGAAGGTCACCCTTAGCCCTTCCTCACCAGCTGTGCTCCTCCGGCTGCTGTGAGGCACCATCCTTTCCCTCCCTATGTGTCTTGTGGTGGTATCCTTCCTTGCTGAGAACACAAGGGCTATATGCGTGGTTTCTTCCAGAGAAAGTAGTTAAGAAAGTTGTAACTGTCACAGCTAGCCCTGACAGTTAAATAACCGCCCAGGCCATCTGGATTAGCAGTGGAGTTATAGCCCAGCTCACCCTGATGCCTAACACAGAGTCTGTTCCTCTAAGGCCAGTCAGAAAGTAAGTGGCAAAACAGTAGTGTGACAAAACACAAGAACATATTTGGGTTTGATTCCATCATTTGCAATGAATTACCATTGGTTACATTTTATTTCTGATATCCAGTTATATGCTGTCTGCAAGGAGTTTCATGGCATGTCCAAGGCCCATTTAATTCGGTGGCTTAGTGTCAACTTCACTGAGCGCTGGATCCCACTTGAGCTGTGAATGGGTCCTTTAATAGGTACAGCTGTAAAAACATATTAGCTACCTCTCTGTAGGCCTGTTTTTTTCTGTACAAAAATAGTGTATTTGCAGAAGAATGGAGTTTCAGATCAAAGGAAGCCATTTTCCATTTCAAGTTGAATTTGAGAAATAGTTATTACCTAATTAAAAAAAAAAAAAGTTGAAATTTCTGCATATCCAAGCCTTCTGGTTATTTTTGAGGGAGTGGCCTTCAGTCCATGGTGGCTCGAGGGATAAAGCACCGTCCCAGAGTGTGGGACGCAGGTATAAAAATCTTATTTGGTTACTTTGAAATAAAAATTATAACCAGGCTCTTCTCCCTGCCAGGCGCAGCTCCTAGCCACGAAGCGGTCCAGAGCGATGTGCTCTCCGTGTCCTGGCAGAGCTGTTGCACTCAGCAGAAAGAGACACTTGAACATCTATTTTAACTGGAGAAAGAAAAGGACTTTAAAAGTCAATAATTAAGACACTCGTTTGTTGGTCCAAGTGCTGGAGAGCTCAAACACGGGCTCAGTACTCTGTAGGCTACTGTGGATAGTGCTCGTGGGGTTTGAATCAGGAGACAGTCAGACAAATGGCTTTCTGCAGTGCGGATGATCAGACTAAGGTGAAGAAGGACAGCTTTTCCTCTGCAGTTCTATGAGCAGTGCCTAAGCTAATGCCTGAGACTTGTGATCTAGTCTTTTGTTCCTAATCTCCTCTATTCTTATTTAAAACACCCCAAAAGAATCTTTTGTTCTCTAAAAAAAAAAGACTAGGTCAATCTTGTGTATTTCTCCTTCAGTTTTTGAGCTCTAACACTGCACTGAAAAAGTGACTTTTATTGCAAGCCGAGTCCCACATTTTCCTGCTAAGAGGTGTGTGCTGTGCTTCAACACTAAGCTGTCAAATTCCATGGGACCCTACCACCCTCTGCTTACCTCCTATTGATTTTGAAGCTGGGAACTGCAGTACAAAACTGATAGGCTACCTGGGTGTTAGCTTAGATCTTGAGGCAATTCAAGGGTAAAATGATCCAATGCGACCATATGTGAGAACTCAGCATCCAGGGTATTACCGTTCTTGACTGGTTGTCAGTGCCATGAAACTGGCCTTCTGTCGATCACAGCCAAGGAGAAGGCTGACATGGTATCTCAATACACACACAACTCCCTAATCTGGAGCTTGCAGTAGACTTAATGACCATAAAGAAGATTTCAGAAGGAAAAAAACAAGGCAATGTCTATGAAAAAGGAAAGATAATAGCTGATTCAACCAGGCTTCATTACTGAAGAAAGATGCCTAGCCACGGGATGAAAAGAGGTGCTGATAGTTTCTTGAGCTGGAGCCCTTTGGATCTTAAGCATGTCTTGAGATTTTGGGTTGCTTTCTTAACCTTAAAATGATTTTAAAAAAAATCCTGTTTAGAAAGAGACTGCCCCAGTCCGTGCCCTACTTCCTGCACCTGGACACCGGACAAAGATGTTACGGCTTTCAGGAAACAGCGCATTTGTCAGCGTGCAGCCCCCAGCCGAACAAAGGGCTGGATTCATGAATGCAATATCAACCATGGAAATGTTCCACCCCTGCCCCTCACCAGCTCCTGACTCGCTCTGTTGAAACAAAAAATGGATTGTCATTGGATTTTGCAGCCTTTGAGGTTCCTCAGCAGATCAATGCATCTTGGACATTTTGATGGCCTCTAATTTGAATGAAACTGCACAAGAATCACAAGAATTTGAGCTTAGATTGTGAGACACTTTTGGGGGTTTTTGTTTCTGATAAGGAGAAGTAATAAAAAACTGCTACCAAAGAAGAGATGAGAGGCAGTCTCTGCAGCAAGGAGAGGTAAGTGTGCAGTGAACTACAGTCAGATCTGACTTTGCTCCCACACAGCAGCACCACTTCAAAATTTCCCTCGCCGTGGAGAAGCAGGGTAGCCTTTTGACAGGAACTTGGTGTTCGTTAACGGTGTTTGCTCAGCCTGACATGACATTTAAAAGCTCCAGACCTGTACCACATTTATTCAACGTTGTCATACTCAGGAAAACATTTAAGCAGTTATTCAGCTTGAAGCACCTAAGTAGTCCCACTGACAACAACAGGATGTCTCAAATGCTTGAATTTATGCACGTGTTGAAGTACCTTGCTGAATCAGGGCTTCAAACCCTAATAGCCTGCTGCACCAGAGCGATCTTTCCAGTCTTTACCCTCAAAGCCTCACAAACATCCCTGGCACGCAACGTAGAAAACTAATTTTAGTTGATTGGATAAAATTGTATATGTACTATATGTACACTTGGTGACCTCTGGGAGTATTGAAAACTAATTGTGCCGGTGTCACCCTGCATACCTGTTTCTATGATTAGTCGCATCCACCTTCAGGAAACGTGGCACTGTCACCTGATGTGCTGTGTGATCTGTGTCCCAAAGGCTGGCGCATCTCCAGCGCCGGGTGGCTTTCCTCCGCGGCTGTCACGCAGTGCGGTGTAGCTACCTGTGATAACTGATGAGCAGACAGACGTCTTTTGCACTGCCATTTTTAATGTGTTTCACTACATACCCCTTTCAAAGACTAATAATTTCCGCCGGGCAAGAATACTGTCAGCTTGGCATCAGATAAGTTCTCAGGCAGAGAGCTGTACCCTGCACTGCCTATTCTATCTAATAAAGACTTTTCCACTTCTGGCCTCCTGCTTATAATTTAGCCTTCATAAATTGACTTGCCAGCACAGTCATTTGGGAAGAAAAAAAGGTAGGATGCTGACGTGCCTTCAGACTCCTTTCAGCTGACATAAAACACCCATTGTCAAAACAGGGTAGGTAGAAGGGAAAACATCTTGGCAATTAGAAAATGAATTTCGGTTTACCATCCCCCTGCTCTTCCAGTACTGTGACAAGAATTAATGCTTTGGTCATTCACATGCTGACACAAGATAACATTTTGAGGCTGGAACTAAAATGAAGTTTGAGGTTAACTTTTCCTTTCTCCATCCTCCCCCCCCCTCCCCCCGAATGGGAATAGCTGCTCATCCTACCTAACTGAAAACTTTAAACTAAAACAAGGCTGTGAACAGCACAGGTAGCATCAGAAGTATCATCATCTGTTTCCTCACATGTAAGAACAGCTTTTCAAAGGTGCTTATTCCCCCCTTTGCTCCTTTCTTTAGCTAAGCTTGGTGCCACATGGCTGGTCCCTACACTTGACGGCGTCAGCAGTGCCTTCCCAGGCAGGCTGCAGCAGCCATGGCCATGCTCGGAGTCTGCCTGTGCACAGTTGGCAGGGTCAAATGGTCTCCAGATGTTTGAAGAGTACACAGTGAACATCCCCCCTGCAGACAACATCAGCTGCAAGTATCGGAAGGTAGCTGGGCACATCCGAAACTCCCCTGCACCCGCTGCACGGCTGGGTGCAGGCAGGGAGGGCAGGCGCAGACCTTTCAGCTGCGTGTCTGGCAGCCTGGTGCCCACGTGCGGTTTCCATTTTCCATGTTGCCTTAGTTCAAAGGAGCATTAATACATGCGTACCTAATGAGATAAAGCGGCCAACTGCCTGCTGTGCTGGCTTAGGGAACGAGCACGGCTTTTACCACTCCGGCTCTCCTACTGCTGAGCTAAGGGGACATCTGCCTTGGCACACACAGCCCCGTGGAGTGGGTTGCTCCTCTTCTGCCTGTTGTCTTCACCTGCAGGTACACCTGAGGCAAGTGGTCCTTTCCCTCCCCTGGACCATTACATACCACAGTCCAAATTCTTAAGAAACGTAGGCACACACGAAAGACCCCACAGAGGAAAGCCGGCAGGGTCCTGGGAATGAAGGTGTCCATGGACGTGTCTACATGACTGAGACCCAGAGTTCTCACAGTTTGGGAAATGTAAGCACCAGCTCCTGGCTGTGCAATAAAAATGCACTATACCCTTGCTCTGCTACATGTGTTAATCATACTTTGATAATTGTTTCTAAAATTGAGTTTATTAACAGCTAAAATGTTTGAAGAGTTTCCTTGGCAGCAGCTTATAGAAGGCGCTACCTAGGCATGCTGGAAAAGAAAATAAAATTATACCATCAAGCCTCTGGGAGAAATAACAGCTTAGATTTGTTAATTTTGGACAAAGTCTAAATTCTTCTACTGGCACAGTTTTAAACTATAGTCCTGTAATGCATCTCCTCATACTTTTACAGCAGCGATAAGAAAATTGGCTAAAAAATGGTATTGCCTTTTTTGGATCCTAGTGAATCTTTGGAGTCTCACTTGTTTAGTTTAATGAAAAAAAATGAAGTTAGCATGGCCACACTGCAGTCCCAGTAACAATATCCTCTGTTGGGATAACGAACAAATCACATCATGGCAGGCAGAGTGCCTCCATGGCGGAGCAGAACCAGCAGCTGCTCAACAGCCCTCAGCAACGTGTGGCTCTTCCCAGCTTCTCCCATTTAGGGTAAAACAAACCTGCAAACAGGATGGAGCTGGGTCCCGAGGACCTCCCCAGGGTGGCCTGAGGGACACCGTGGGACGCTGACCATGCATGGATCACCAGGACAAGTGTGCAGGCTGGTACCTTCGAGGCTGGTACTGGTGACTGTTCCCACCTCCTTAACCCTTACCACACCGGAAAGCCAAAGGTTGAACAAAGACTGTTTTACAGAAGATTGTAGTCCCTGGAAAACAGCTTTTAACCCTAAAATTTGAGGGGTTAAACTGATAGCTGAGTTGGAATCTCTTCACCACATAACACAGGCAGCAGAGAAAGTAAAGATGTTCAGATGAAAGTAAATAAACACTCTTTGTTTCTTAATCATGGCATGTTCACCAGGTATTTGACAACTGGATTGAGCCTTTAAAGTCATAACATGTTTACCTGAAGATGTGGCTTGATTACAGCCTAGACACAAATGTGTAATACTGGTTTTCAAGGAGCCAATTAGATTCAGTATCTCGTGTCGCTGTTCCATGAACAGTGAAATTATGCCCGTGTATATTGTATATTGATCATTTTGGTTTTAGAAGCTATTGCTTAGTCCGATGACAGTATATTTCAGAGGTAAGAATGCTATCTGCAGAGACTGTCCTCCCAACTTGGGTTATGGCTAAAATCCCAAAAGCTGCACTGATTTAATTACGTATATTGAAAGAGAGTGAAAGATTTTATTCAGACTTGCCTGAGATGGAAAAGAAGGGGGTAATGGAAATTCTTTTATCATCCCAACTGCAGGGGGTGTGACCAAGAGCAGCCTGTCATTTACTGTCTATACAGCTGTAATTAAATCACCCCAGCTTTCAGAATTTTAGCCATACCCCAATTTGGGATAAAAATTTGCAGTGAAAGAGATGAGGTAACACCACGTAAAAGCAATCAATACAAATAGCTAGATGCAGCATCAGGAGAGTTTACTTTCTTCCGGAGAACTGAGGAGCAGAGCAGGACACAAGGCGTGCCGTGCCGTGCCACGCTGCTGGCACGGATCCAGTCAGACCTTACAGCCACCCACAGCAACGCTATCTAGAGGATCATGGTGCCACTGCTGTGTCCCACCAGTCACATCGGCTGGTTAAAACAGTTCAATCCTATCCGTGACCAAAACTTGAGAAAAGAGTTTGGAAAAGTTCCATTTTCCCAGGGAATCTAGAAATCTTCCTCACTGAGTGCCCCGAAAAACATAAGCTCGATTTAATTAGAAAAAATCACCCCACAGTGGCAGGAAATCAGCAAACTCAAACTGATCAGACACCACTAATTAGGGGGGGCAGGGGGAAGGGGAAGCTAAACCTCAGAGCAGGGCTTTGCTGTAAACGGATGCATTGATTAAGTCCCGTACGTGTTTGGAGACAGATTCCTTGCAGCTGTTAACCTGCTGTGCTCCTGGCCAAGAATGCGGCCAGGCTGTTGGGGAATGAGGTAAAGGTTTGGGCAGGATGGCAACGACAGCGGCAGTATGAGAGGTGTCTGTCTCCTGACTCAGCAACGCCTGGCCAAGCAGGCTCGGCGCATCCCCAAGAGCCGTGACCTACCCAAGGTAGGATGTCAGAACAGGCAAGTGCAGGGTCCAGGCCCCACCGCAATGAACCAGCAGCCCAGTTCCTGCCCCACCAGGTGGGCTCAGCTTTGAGTGTGACTGCAACTTACTTCCCGCCTGTGAACCTTGGACACCCCCAGGCTCCCAGCCTCATACAGTGGCAGGCTGCTGCAGCTCTCGTCCTTGGTGGATGTTTAAGGCTTGAGGGGCCGAGAACAGTCTTGTCGCTGCGCCTAGCCCCATAAAAGGCACTCAACATTATGCCTCAGCACGTGGGAGAACAGAGTGAGCTGGTGATGTGGGTACTCAGAGAGAGGGGAGCATCCTTAGGGATATAGAGTTTGACTAGCAGAGAAATTGGCTCCGTGGGCAAAGGACAAGTGAAGGATGAGAGGAGTTAGCCTGGGAAAGGTTCTGACTCAGGGTATTGACACATTTTGCCTTGCTTGAGGCTAACCAGAGTTTGGTAAATACGTTGAACTCAGCCCTCCCACCCCATCCTGTGCACCTCTATAATGTCACATACCATGCAATCCTGCACATGTCCTGTTACTGCTTTACAACAGACCCATCAATATACTTAGGCAAGGAGAAAAGCACCTAAACGTGACTGTGATAATAACACAGAGAGTAACCGCTCCCAGCACTATCACATCCTTAAAGCTCCACTTGGGGAGTTCCTCCCTGGGCATTCATGCTTACCGTAAATTGCTACGGGCTGACTCTTTCAACGCAAGGAGAAACACCATATAAGACAAGCTATTGCATAATATATAAGATACAGGATATGTCAGGGTTCTGAAGCACAGGTATTTGAGAATAAAGAAAATATTTGCAGCATGTGACCTCCAGGGTAAAGGTAACCCTACCTATCTCTCTTTACAGGGTGGCATCTTACCTGTAATATCTGGCTCCTGTTAGTGCTGGACATACCTCTGCATCCCAGGTCACGTTGGCCTGTGTCATTTCGCATGCTTGATCCTGCTGTTTTTCAGCAAATATCCCGTGGGCATATTGCCCGATTCACAGCCGCTTGGTTGGAACTTGTGGAGGTCGGGTTGAGAAACAGCGGGGAAGAAAGCAAGGGTAGCGCTCTGTACCTGCTAACGCACCAGATCCTCTCAGTTCTACAGCCTGGCAGAGCTTAACATCTCCTCTGTCAAAGTGACAGTCAAATCCCTGTGACGGAGCATATAATTATTAATTCTGTTCTCAGGTGATATGCACAATTTGGAAATTTTCTGAATGCAGGGTATAGTAAGATAACACTTCAAGGAAAAAAAAAGCCAACAAATTTACAGTTCACTAAAATTTCAGAGGTAAGCAATAGAAGTTACAGCAAAAAGATACTGCACAGACCAAAAGATTCCTCACTGTAGGTGAGACAACGGCCTGTTGTACAGAGACCAAATACAAAGTGACCCAGACGAAGACTATTTAAAAAGTGTTGCATCTGTTTGCATCCTCCGTAACTGGTTTGGCTTGTAATTGTTGGAGTTTAAGCTGCAAATAGTTTGATTTCTCTCTTTGTACAAAAAGCTCCCCACTTTTCAGAGGTTCAGCTTTCTGTCTGACATAACCCACACTCAGAGGCTGAGTGATTTTAGGGAGTGTCCGTGTCACCAAAATGAGTTTCTACTGGTTATTATCCAGCTAAACCGAAAAGCGTGACACTTTTCTCACCATTATAAGAGTGGTCTAATGACCTGTTTCCAACCCGTTTTCTGAAGGCTGGGTGAACTTTAGCAGAAGTTTGGCCCGAAGGCGTAGGACTAGTCATATGCTGCAGTTTGGGAGGTGGTGAGTATTGAAAGATATGTAGCAGGAAGAAATCCCCTGCCGAGCATGCTGGTTGGGGATCACTTTCTACCCTTTCTATGGCAAACCCAGCAAAAGCGATTAGAGGAAGGAAAAACCCTACTCTGTGAACCCGCATGCAGACACTTTCACATGAGCCCTTGCAAAGCTCGTGTTTTCCACCAACGTTCTGGCAAACAAGTGGTATCAGTTGTGCAAATGCTGGTGAAAAACAACTATAGGCAAATCTTAGGGTTTTCTCTGAATGAATGTTCACAAATAATGTTTTGGAGAGCTCTCGGCTGGAACAAAATCTGTTTAGTCAGAATTTCCAGCACAGTTAGGGACACTGGACTAAAACAACAGATGAGTTGGAAAAAACACACCCTGCATACAGCAATGTCGTGGGGACCTTCCATGACCCTCCCAGTGATAACACAGCAGAAATAACTAGCACATAAACCCGTAAACTTCCGGGAATTTTGTCTCCTTGAGCTCTTCCTTAAATGTGTGTGCAGAGGGTATTGCTATAAACCGGGCAGCGCTAATGCATCCGTTGATCAGACAGGATGTAGCCACTTAATACTGCAGCGTGGGCTTTCCATTTGTTTCCCCTTTCCTACGTTTCGGTGGCATTTTCATTTTAAGCAAATTTCAGCACAATCACCGTATTTGCTAAAACCTGCGCCTGTGCGACAAAGCCGCTCCTAGCCCATCTGCTCTGGCAGCCTCTGTCACGTAAAATGGACACCCGTCCGCCCGAGGTGTTGGAAGCAGAAGGAGGGATCCCCCGCCACACGTGCTGCCGAGGACAGAGGGGCAGAGGCACGGGGGAATTGTTATCACCAGGCACTGAGAGGCACGTGATTCGGAGCCAAGGTTTCACACTCCTCGCACATGCATATGTATTTTACCTCATTATTGGCTTCAGCTGTACTTATCGTTACCAATTTGTGTCCCGATGCTGTTTTTCTAGGCAGCCGCGGTGGGAGAGGCTTGTGTGCAGAGCAATATTTGCATTTCTGCAAGCCTTTACGGGTATACATATTGTTAATACGCACATAAACAGGATGCCATTCATATTTAAACAGTGCTTTCGGAGTCGGATGGCATCACAGCTGAGGGAATGGAAATGTTCTGATTTGTATCACTTATCTCAGTGGAGGTTGCTTCCTTCACATATTCTGACTTCTGCAGGGCCGCTGTAATAAGGTAGTTATATTCATATAGGATGAGACACTAGGCATTTAATAACCCCCGCTTCCTCCCCCAAAAGCCTAATAAGCTTGCTTTGCCAGTTGATCTTTACAGTCACTCACCCCTCTGTTTTTTCCAGACTACTGTGCTTCCTTTATACTTCAGCTCTTTTTTTCATTTTCATTTGCATATATTCAAGGCCCTAAAGAAAAACAGCTCTGCATTAAAAGGCTATTACAGAAATATGCTATTTAAGTAACAATAGAACATGTTTTTTCATTGGGAGGAAAAAAAAAAGAGGATATTTTAGTTCCAAATAAGATTTAAAAGGATGTCACATGATGTTCGGTGTGCTCTGGCTCACAGAATTTGTCCTGCAGTTTGTGGCAGCTTCTGCTTTAGTCGGTTCATGTCTTTTGCAGAAATAGGACTGTAACAGGACTGTGTGTGTTCAGACGCAGCACCTCCCTCTTCATCCGAGGCTTTCCCCACGCACAGGGGACCTGATGCTTCACTTCGCACACCCTACCGCTATCTGCTCTTGCGCTAAGGGGGCGTAAACAGCGCTGCTCACTCTGGGCAGCATTTCACACTGCCTTCAGCAGGCTGCAGGGATCCTGGCTCCTCCAGGCAGCAGTTCCAAAAGCTTTTCATCCCTACAAGTCACGGCTGTGGCAGGTGGGGTGCTTCTCCACTGCCTTTATGAGATAAAGTGCCAAAAGGGTATGCCTTTGCAAAAACGTGCGATGAAAAAATTTCGGTTACACAACCTCCCCCCTCAACCTTGTGGGTGCTTATGTGCGTGCCTGGGGGTCTGCCTCATGGTCCCCAAAAGGTTTAATGGCCAGGAGTGAGGCAGTTCTTGCCCCAGCTGTCTGCTGTGCCTTCCTGCTGGCAGCCACCGTCACTTAGGGGAACTCGCCGAGTGGGCTCAGTGTCGTCTCCAAAACTTTCTCAAGGCACAGCCCTGCAATGGGATTAAACCGGCCTAAGATCATATTCCCTCCCAAAGGGATGATCCTGCTTTCCTCCAGCCTGGCTGTGTGTTCCCAGTGCGTGTCCCCCCCACCGGCGCTGCTGACCCCGCAGCGGCACAGGGAGCGGGAGCCGCATGCTGACGGAGCCAAAAGCTCACTCGGCAAAAGGAGAGAAAGATCCTTTTTCACCACGTCAGCAAGACAACCTGTCCCACCCTGCGACGAGGTGGCAGGAGCGCATGCCTGGAGAAGTGGGCACTCTCCCTTTCAGTAGTCCATTAGCGATCAGTTCATCTAAGCTGACAGCAAAGTCGCATTTTGAGTTTACAGCTCCAGCACTAATTTAAGCTGCTGTCAATTTTTGGTTCACCTTAGCACCCGGGGCTGGCAGTGCTGCAGCCGCAGAGACTTGCCAGTGCATCTGCGAGGGGACAAGATGCTCCACCAGAGAAGGGCAGGGGATGGCAGCAGTACCTGCACCTGCTTCAAATCCATCTTCTCGCTGCCTTCTTTGGGAGAGCTATTTTTAACTGGATCGCCTCGGTGACCCAAGATGTCAAAGTGGAGCTTCACAAAGAGTTGCGTTGGTACAAACGAGGTGGAAGCAAGGTGTGAGGACGTGGGGACAGGGAAGTCCCTTAGGCCAGACTCACCATAGGAGCCACCATGCCATGAGGGCCACCACTGACAAGACAGGAGCTCTGGAGAGGTTCAGGAGGGAAGAAGCTTCCCTTTTGCATTTGGGCGTACAAATGTGGTGTTACCCCCTCACTTCAAGGCTCAAGCTGGCTTTCAGGCAGGAGCTTTGCCTTTGCCTAGGCGTTATGAAGGATTGGGAAGGATACATGAAAAAACCTAACGTCTTCCCTAGTGACAGAAGAACTAATGTTCTCAGAGGAAGGACAGTTTGGTTGTATTTTCAGCATGTATTTTTTTGCCAGTGAGTGAAGAGGTGGCTGCATTATAGGTGTGAAAACGAGAGGCAAAGGACAACAAGCTCTTACCTCCATCCCTGTAGTTTTGAAAGCAATAGACAAACCAGGCAGTTTTTGAACACAGGACAAAAGGTCCTTTGAACAGAAATATGCCGGGTTGTGACTCTTCAGTGTCATTTTCATGAGGGAACAGAGAGGATTAAAAAAAGAAACCCTAAATCCCCAGTGACATATTTACTAATTCTGTCTGTGAAATAGCAGAAACAACTGATTTCTCCACCTTTATCCAAGGATTTCCATAGCCCATTTTTACCGGGTATCCAGGGCAGACTCACGGATACCTGCACTTCATCATTCCACCGGAAGCTCATTCAGACTGAAAGCTGGACTATTGGTTTTTAATTTTAACGCAGTTTTTCATTTTGATAGCTCTTCCACCTGACGCGGAATTGCCACGGTGCAAATTGAATACAATAAAATTGCTAATCAGCCCATTAGAATATGTTGATGGTATAACATCTATTAGTTGTTGAATAATGTCTTCCTCCAATGTATTTTAAATTAAGTCTTCATGATAACAAAATTAATCCAGATATGTGTACCTACCCATAAACACAACGTGCACGTGTAGCCTTCTCTTGGAAATCCGTACAACTTTTTAACACGGTGACAATCCCATACAAATACCAGTGAAAGAAAACTTGTCTCCAAATAGTGCGATAAGCAATTAAACGCAAAGAAATTATCCACGAAGTAAGACAGACTATAGCCATTTGCTCTGATCATGCGTTTTCCATGGGAACACAAAACCTATTACAGGCTCCAATCTCACTTTGTAGTGAATTTTTCTGACTTCAAGTGCTTCTTATCCCAGGAATACCTCCCACATTTTACCTCCCCAACAGTTAAAACAAATTAGTCTCTTGCAGAGACATCTTCTTACCTTATTTTCTCCTGCTTGTTTCCAAGATTTGCCTGACAATTTCTTAGGTCCTTAATTCTGAAGCCACAGGTTTTCCCAGCACCCCAAGAAGAAGAGCCTTTAGCCTGCTTCTTTGGAGGTCTCATACAATTTCCCTATCCTAGTGCAAGTCTTCTCTTGCTCTACTATTGCAAAGACCCACAACACAAACTTCTTTTCGTGGCTGCCTCTTCTTGAGGAAAGATAATTTCCTACACTGGCAATTTCCCCTGTCAGCATCCTCTGGTGCTACATCCTGCATGGCTGAAAGCTGCTATGCCAAGAATGCCTTTGTCTGAAGCTGAAGATAGATAGAAAGTAGCAGTGAATCCAAAATGTCTCTTATTTGTTTAATATGCTCTGTTAAAAGCTCCTACTCATTATAAAATAAGAATTGTTGAAGCTGTTAAGGGGAAATTTGTCCCTGTTCACAAACACAGGTTCGTTATATTCAGCAGAACCAACCTTTATGGTAATCTTCTAAAAGAAACATAGCAGCCTGATTGTAAAGCCCTGTAGTTTGCAGGAGTTTATTTTCTGATAGGAATCTTAGGATTTTAAATGGGTCAAAATCCAGACTTATCCAGTAATGCGTAACAAGAATATAATATCATAGAAACTTCGTCATGAAATGGTACAGCCCACTATGAGAGCAACTGTGGTCCGAATCTCACTGACAGCTTGGTTTTCAGATATTGGAAGTGATAGTCCAGTAGGATTTGTAACCTTGGGCATTTGAGAAAAACGTGACTAGGCATCTCTGCATCTTTACGCACCTAAATACCCTCAAGGATCAGGTTCTCAATGCTCCCAAAGCTCATACAAACCAGCATCTGTGTCACGGCACGGGTTTGAGAGTAATCTTACTTGCAAGAAATGTTAGGACTCTAGCATACGCAGATAAGAAAGGGAACAATACAGCCAAAATAGGCAAAGATGATTCAGTTCAATCTGAGGAGAGTTGCTTTGTATTCCCAGTCAGTTTAACAATCCTTTCATCTTTCAAGGAAATTATAACTGTGATTCATTGGGACAAAGTTAGCAACTTCTCTTTTTATCTAAGTCCTATTATTGGTGCTTGTAACAGCCATTCAAGGACCTCCTGGGAATCAAAATGGACAATTGCATCCTCCTCTCTCTGCCAGCAAGAGGCTGGGTATCATTAACAATGCTTAAATTAATAGCGAATTTTGGAGGGAGTAAATGTACCCCCGCAGGAAACCACGGATGAAGAGACAGGATGTACCTTTCAGTTCAAAGTCCTACCTGTGAGTGGAGGTCTGTGACATTTTCCTGTTCAAAATTAGACATTCATAAGTTCACTGCAGCAAGGTGCACATTATTGTTTTGGTCTATGGAATCAATAGCTGTGAGGGAGGGGGTGGAAGGTGACTTTTTGAAAAAGGGAGTGTTTTTCACAAAGGAAAGAAATCCATAATGTGTAATAAGTGGCTGTTGGTGGTTCCCTGCCCTTGCTCTTTTTTGTGCAATATAGGTCTCAGGGCACTGAAAGGAACTGGAACACAGGGTGAGGTCTTTTATCAAACTTTGTATTGCTGTGGCTAACAGCATCCAAATTTTGCCAGATTATGTGAGCAGAGGAGACGTGTAGAAGCAAAATAGCTTGAGCTTAGTCTAGGTAAGGTCAAAGCAAGGCTGATAAGTAGAGGGGAAGCCTGGCTGGTGGCCAGCTGCAGCCCACCAAACCTTTCTGTGCAGCCAGACAGAGGGATTTCATGTCTGCTGCTGAGAGCCAGCTGCTCGCAGAGCATCCTGCAGCAGTGTGCTCTGCTCCTCACTGCAGTGTGTTCTGCTCCTCACTGCTCCTCCATCATCCCGGGTAGATTTTATCTGGCAGTGAGAAACCATTGCAGGGCTTGCGTCACAAGTGCCACACCACTGGGGCTTATAGGAGACTCTGCTTTCACGGGGCATGGGAGGAGTGGGAGACGTACAGCCCGACACTCCCTTCTTCAGGAGCCCAGGGGGCTGAATCGCCCCGAGGGCTGAGGTATTTGGTGGTCAGGGCTTTTCCTACGAGTTGCAGACTGAGGTAGCGCTCACCCCTAGGCTGAACTCTGATCCAGAATAAACACACAAAGTTTCTGAATTTATGCTGTTGCCACTGCACTGCAGAGACACAGAAGCACTTACTGCACTGCAAATGGCTTTTGTTATGTGATCCCCTCCTGCGATGCTTCATCTGTTAAATAAACAAAACTCTGGGAACACTGGTCTTGGGCCAAAAGCCAGGGTTATCCCTGCACCCCTTAGGAAGGATATACATCCATTCTGGAGGTGTGACGGTGGCATCAGGCAGAACCCACCACTGCTATGAGACTGAAGGCAGCAGTAGCAGTATTTAATGCCCGATCTCACTTAAGGCTGGTCATAAGTTGCTACATCCAGTCCCTTCTAAAGTGGACCAGACTGGTATAATGTACATCTCTGTAATTTGGAGGCTATGTAACAGTCTGCCTAGTCTCAAGATCATAAACTGAGATAAAAGAGCGGTAGATAATCTACTCCATATTCCATCCCTTGCAGCATCTTTCCCTCTTAACTCCCACTGGTGCTTTGTTGTATATGCTTTAAGTGTCCAAAATGACAGAACTTCTACTCTTCAGAGACCATCTTGAAACTTAGTAGGACCCTCCAGAGGGAATTATTTTGTTGTTGCTAGTCTTTCATTTTATCTTCTTAGAACTAACTCCAAGATCCTGTTTCACCCTAAAAATAGTTGTTTTGTTTTTTCTTTTTTTTTTTTTTAACCTTAGTTCCTTTCACAAAAACCAATGAATTCTTACTAGCATCTTCAGAAGCAGCTGAGAGTGACCTCAGTCAGGATGAGTCTAAGAAAGGAGTGTAGGAGTGTGCATTGCTATAAGTACCTGCCACATCCCTTCTTGCTGATTAGGAAACATCTAGCACAGCCTGCTACTGCTGCCAGCAAGCAAGCTCCTGAATATTAACAACACTGACTGGTGAAATGGTGGTCAATTATGTCAGGGTCTCTTTTAAATAAACTCACAATGAACGCTTGGAGCATATACCTGAATAAAACTGATTGCCAGGCTTCAGAACCTGGAGTGACAGTGATCCATCCAGTTCGTGACCTACCCGAGCAGCAGCGAACCCCTTCCTGCCCAGCCTCACTCATCGGCCACCTCAGTGGTACCAGCTGGGAGCAACCTGCTAGCAAACCAGTGCTTTTCCAGATCCTCCCCATTATCCTTCACTAGAGCACTTTGCACCATGCCAGATTCACCTCTTTCCAGTGGCATTTACGTACATCAGAAGCGTGTTGTTGGTTATTTTGTCACCCTCCTAGCTGCCACTTTGTTGACATTTACCTTTTTCTATTGTCTCCTAAGTCAGTTCCTCCAGTCCCAGCTGAACCGAGCTCAATTTGAGTGACCTTCAGCAGATATCACTGTAATTATAGCCTTTTCCTCCTGACCCTTTTTTCACACGTTTTATCGCAGACTGACAACATTTACGCTTTCTTTAGCAGCTGAACAAGCTGATGAGCTCAAAGTGCAAAAACAGAGGGTCTTCCCAGTGTACCTCAGCTAGAAGGGGTCTTGGAGGTAATAAGACAGATGTAGTGTATGGCTTTGCCCCCTCTCTGAAGAAAAAAGCTAATTGAAAAACAGTTATTTTCATGCTGTCAAAGAAACTCAATCAGTAACAGGCAAGAAATAATCCTCTTATGTAACAGGTCAAATAATAATATGTCATCACGGTGCTTTTAACTTCATTAAAATTTGTCCCTTGATAAGTGACATTTTAATTATGTGATCAGGTAATAAAATAATACATGCCTGAAAACTTATGTCCAACCCACACATCATTAATGGTCCTAAATTAACCCTGGATGATAGGCTAGAAGTTAATCTTAGATAGCAAATCCTGTACTGGACATTTTTCATGTGCCTGCTTTGGAGTTTTGAACCGACAGTTCAATTTGGCAAAATAACTGACATGGTGACATTCATCTAGCCCATAAAATAAACAATAAAGGTAAAAAATGCTTTTTAATCTACACTGTAACGGTGTCATAATCCAACAAAATGTCAGGAATTTGAGGATTAGATTTCTATATTGCTTTACCACAAGTATTCCCCCAAGGGTCTTGGCAGTTCATCTAGATCTCTACCTGCGAGGTGCGTCCCAAAATGATGTAGGTGTCTCATGAACTGAGTAAGACAGCCACTCCTCTGAAGCACAGCACCCTTCTTCCAAGACCAGACGGATTATGGTTTCTGGTCCAAGGCTAGTGTCGTGGTTTTACTCCAGCCATTGGCTGGGCACCACGCAGACGCTCGCTCCGTCCCCCTCATCGGAAAGGGGGAGAGAATCAGAAGAGTGAAAGTGAGAAAACTCATGAGTTCAGATACAGACAGTTTAATCTGCACCCTCAAGCAAAGCAAACCCAGGGATTCATTCCCCACTGCCCACGGCAGGCAGGGGTTCAGCCATCCCCAGGACAGCAGGGCTCCGTCACGCCTAACAGGGACTTGGGAAGACAAACGCCGTCACTCCGAACCCTGTTGCCCCCCCTTCCCTGAGTGATGTTCTCTAGGTGGCCCTGCCTTGGCAGGGGGCGTTGGACTAGATGATCTTTCGAGGTCCCTTCCAACCCTTGTGATTCTGTGATTCTGTGATATGGTATGGAATATCCCTTTGGTCAGTTGGGGTCAGCTGCCCTGTCTGTCCCCTCCCAACTCCCCGCACACCCCCAGCCATCCCGCCGGCGGGGCGGTGCGAGAAGCAGCAAAGGCCTTGGCTCTGTGTGAGCATCGCTCAGCAACAGCAAAACCATCTCTGCACTGTCAGTGCTGCTTCCAGCACAAACCCAACACACAGCCCCATGCTGGCTGCTGTGAAGAAAATTAACTCTCTCTCAGCTGAAGCCAGGACAGCTAACCAGGCAGCTATTTCTCTCTTTTTGTTGTTGAAGAAAAGACATCTCGTTTGCTACTTTTGGAACAGCAGTCTTGTGCTGCGGTTTCTCCTTTACCGACACCTAGAGTACACGTGGTTCCTTGGAAATCGCCACGCAGCTGACACCGAGCGCCCTCCATGATTCTGGCATTGCGGTGAACCTGTATCATGGCAGCCCCCATGCCACGCTGCACACAGAGAGCAGCAACACCCAAGGGATAAATCTTTGCTGTTGGAGAAGATGCTACAAAACGAGGGGAGCTGACTTCCTAGGGGAGAGTCTAATGCAAAATGAAGACACTAATTTCCCAGTAAAGATGAAGCTGCACTTGGGGTGGAGGTTCACCTAGAAACAAGGTCTTAAAATTCAGATCCAAGTCCTACTAGCAGAGCTGATTAGCTCTGAGAGAGCAAAGCCAGCTTGTGATGTGTGAATGCTTCACTTGGGGAAAGCAACAATTGCGGCAGTGTCTCTCCTTGCAAGACCAGTGCTCACCTGGCTCTTCCCTCTTTTGGTAGTCTGGCATCGGGGAATCTCAGATATCAGAACTTTTATAAAAGAGTGAATCCTGAGGCTGGCTGGAGAGCTTTGACCTCCACCAAGCTTGCTGTATCACTGACTGGAAGGGTTTTCAGCCCCTTGGGAGAAATGACACAAGATGTCCTCAGGGAGGTACCAAACACCATTTTAATCTTGGGTACAGTTGGGAGACAGCTGGCCTGAAGAGCATGTTTCACAGGTCTGGGCTTCAGTATAAGCTTGCTTCTTATGAAAAAATGAACCTGGAGTGCTTTTCCAAGCATTAGTATCAAACAGAGATGTAGATTATACAGGTTTAGGCATGAAGAGGCTGATCTAAAGACAGTGCTTGTGTACTTTAACTTGTGTATCAAATATTTGAATATGCCCATCCAATAGGAAAGTGATCTTAGACGATCTGAATTTTTATGTAGTGACCTTTAGAAATAAAAAAAAGGATTTAAGAAATAAAAACAATCCATGCAACAAAATCTTAATCTGTGAACTTTTAAGACTGCTTGCATTTAGAGCTATTCGTTGGAGCAAAATCCCTTTAAAAAGAATAAACTGTGCTAGTCAGCAAACTCAATGCAAGTCATAAACTCCAAAGGCATAGCTCCAGAATCCAGTCACTGGGCCCAAAGGACACGAGTCTAATCTAACGAATAAATGTCTCCAAAGCATTTATCATTGTAGTATCTGGGCCACGCACATAGATTTCAGAAAACAGTGGGATCTGTCCAGAAGAGATGATCAATTTCCCATTCATCTGCTGTGCTGCCCTTTGGCTTCACCGTTACATTTAAAATAATGGAAGTTACTCTGTGATCACAAGCATGTAATTCACAAATGTGGTGTCCTGATGCGATTTTGATGCTGGCATTCAGGTAAGATTTACTGGGATGTAGATTTCCTTTTCTGCAGCTCCCCAAACATTTCCCAAGAGCAGAACCTCTCACTATCTTGCTCCATTCATGTTCTGCTGCTCCCAGACATCAAATTTGGGTATCAGCAACCCCAGGAGTAAAAAGGAACTGGGAAGACAAAGGTGTGCTATTTCAAAGATGTCCGTGTGCATCTGTCACCTCTTTTATCCTGGAGAATCAGAACCTGTTGGGAAGCTTTGGTGTTCTGTGGGGAGACATAGACCAGACAGTGATGGATTGGCCTGGCATGGGGGAGTTGTTCTATTTTATGCCTAAACGGAGTATAAAATTCCCCATTCCACCCAGGAACCAGCAGAATCTGTATCTTCCAGCTTCCCTGACCCTTACTATTTCCTCTAATGACCTGTCACTGATGGTGAGTGTAAGCAAATGCGACGGTCCAAATGCTGAAAGATATGGAAGTTACCCCCAAAATGTACTGTCCACCCCCAAGTGGGTATTAGAAGACAAGGGTAAATTTATGCATCGGAAAGATGGGTGGCAAAGTGCCACTCTAGTGGCAATGCTCCTTCAAAAGTAAAGCAAGCAAGCAGTGAGAATCAGAATGGTTCTGAAACACAAAGCATATAATAAAAACTGTTCTTTTTTAATAGCGCTTCTGGAAACTCCCTGGGAACCACATCTACCAACAGTGATATCTGCATGTCAATCTAACTCCCTCTTTTTATTCTGTAGCAAAAAAGCTGCATTATTACTCTTTGCTGCTGTGATCCCCTCTCAGGCTGCTTTAATACATCCCTCCTTTTGGGATAAATCCCCTCCCATGCCATCTGTCTTACGCTCCAGTTCCTCCTCAGCCCCCCTCACCACTTCCCACACACAGCCTGAACCAGAGGCTCCGTAGCAGCCTGCCTGAGCCTGCAGCGATAATAAACCCTGTGCTGAGGTGGGGTTTGGAGGTCACTGGCACTTCCTTTGGCCCGGAGGACATAAGTGATGTGGCTGAGATAGCGAGGGACACTGATGGAGCGTGTCTGTGTCATCCCTGCGGGCTCAGGCTTTGCCAAAGTTAAGAGTACACCATGTGTTTCCTCTCCCCCATGCAGAGCTTGCCTGGCCAGGACAGCACGCTCATGAACACCACCATGGGATGCATCAGGAGGGTCTCAGGCAATGACAGGACCAGGTGTTTACTTCACACCATACCCTGTGTTTTCCTTCTGCTGTTTTTGAGGATGCTGCCCACCGGTGAGCTAATGAGACCGTTCTGACCTCAGAGGACTGGCAGAATAAGGTTTCATTATGGAGAGTGGCTGCAGAGTGGTGGTATGTTTGGCAGGATAAAGGAACATGGTACTGTCTCCAAGACCATTTGGATGCCCACACAGCTAAAGTGACTGAGGTTATGGGGTAGCATCTTGTCAAAGCCGTTAGAAGATGGCAGATAGAGCAGGATTTGCCATATTTCCAGCCAGCATCATCTATCTGCCGTTAGGCCAATTTCATCTCCAGCTTATTCCCTGTGCTTGAAGTTTTTTTACTAGACAGCCTTTTCGAGGTGCTCTGATCCAGACACTGGCTTTGGATGCATTTCTCCAAACCAAGTTTCACACCTGGCTCTCCCCGGATATTCGCTAGCAACCTGGTGCACTCCCACAGATAACACGCAGGGCAGGGGAAAGGGAGCTGGATATGCTGCGGAAAAGGAGCAGCCCTCATGGAAAGCAGGCTCAGGGCACCTCCAACGTACAAAAGCCAGCAGACAGCTCCCAGCGTGCTGGATGCAAGTAAGGAATGGAAAGGAGTAGAAAGGTATGAGCCTGGGCCAGTGCGATATGGCACCGGAGAACAGCGATAACCGCAAACGCTGCCCAGGTTTGGGTAGCAGGATCCTGTGGGTGAGGGGCACAGCGCAAATGAAAGCGTGTTTGATCTGGTTTCCGTTCAGACTGCAGCTCTCTGTAAAAGCCAGCCTGCACTGGGGCTGTGTTTGGCAGGGCGTCCTGCGGGGAGCCAGCGCCGCGTCACACGCTGTGCATTGGCAGGATGTAGCCAGGCAGACGGCACAGTCACCGGTTAACAGCAGACAGCAATATTTAAACTAATCATTACGGGGATCAGCATAAAACAAAACTCTTATTAAAATTAACAACATAGTCACTAACACTGATGCTGGTTCAAGCTATTCATTATAGCTAACAACTGAATCTAGCCAACAGCACTTGACCCGAGGCTGGTGGTGTTTTCAGTTCTGTGTCTTCTGGAGGCAAGGCTTACCTGCCTTTATGTGCTCTGTGGACACATGGACATAGCGACTGGAGTCATGCTGAGCGGGAGGGACTCTAGCTCATTTTGCTGCCTCCCGTTATGGTTCCAAACCCACACGTTCACATCACATCTTTACCAGCCATGAAGTCTGTACCTCTGCAGTCCCTGGTGCAACTCACCCACACATTCAGTATGCTAACGGTTGGAAGGTGTCCTGTCTGCTCTGCAGGTGGAACACCACGGGTGACATGTCAGTGCATGACTCCAGCCTTGGGTCCAACAGGTGGGAAATGGCCCCGAGATGGTCACTGCTGTGACCAGATAGGTCCTTGAAATGCAATTGCAAGACTCCAAGTAAGGACGCAAGCAGAATTTACACCAAGAACTCTGCTGGCACACTTAAGTTGCCAAGATAGACATCTGTTCCTAATAACTTTTGAACACTTTCACAGGGTATGAAAGGCTTTAAAGTTAATCGGCCTCCAAAATGTGTATGCAAAAGGGCAGACAGACGGAGCTCTATTAATGTCCCACTGAAGGAAAGGCTGCAGTATGGACTCACAGCTCCTCTGAGAGAAGTGAATCCACACATGCCAGCACCCTCAAAACGAAGCTGCCCTGAGTGATCAAATTAGCACAGCAAAAGAAATATTCGGTTGCTAAAAGAAGAGGTTCCTGCCCCTCATCTGATGTGATATGAACCTGTGATGCATCCCCTCCTGGTCCACTGCAAATACACAGCGAAACATTTGCTTGAAATGCTTTTACACTTTACCTTGCATTTGCAATGGTCTAGAAGTGCATGCACCATCATTTACCGTGTCTCTTAAGGGGGAGAACCTGCCCAAATGTGATTTCCAAGAGACTGAGCTGGTACAACAGTGAATGCTAAACTGGCAAAGAAAACTGCCATCAGATTTTTTTTTTTAACCTTTGTATCTGTCTACCTATTTATCTCCTTCATTTGACCTCCCACTCTCCCTCCCGTACCCCCCCTGAACTCTCCACTTTTTAATCCTAACAAGGTCACACTTTTGCCTGGTGGCTTCAGATCCAGCACTCTGCCTGCCGACCTCCAACCAGCTAATTGTTCGACTCCTTAATGTTCCCAAGGGCACAGGATGTGTCACCTCCCCCCAACCTCTAGGGCATTCCATCTCTTATAAGTTGAAGCTAGCAGCCATCTCGGTCTAAAACCTCCTCATCGGCTGTACTGCAGGAGCATCAGAAGGACCTAGGGAGGATCGAGGCCCCATTGTGCTCAGCTCTGCATAAACACCCAGTGAGAGACAGCTCCTGCCCTCCTGAGGTTATGGGCTGAAAGGGAAAGCAAGCAGAGAGTGAGTGGGAGACACGTAAGCGGAGTATTCATGGTGATGCTAGTCACATCGCTTGTTAGTCTCTTTCTTTTTTTTCCCCCCTCCCCTGAAATGAAAATAAGTTGTTGGTTTGGTTTTGGGAGTGTGGTAAATTACTATCTGCAAAAGCGATCATCTGTTTCCATCCATCTTGGTTCTGTGCCAGCGCTGCTCTGGGCTGCGCTTCCTGAGGAGGTCCTGTCGCTCTGCAGGAACAGCGCAGCACGGAAGCGCCAGGAGACGAAGTAAAAACACTTGGTTGGCTGCCCACGCCACCAGAGATGGCTGCAGTCTAGCAATAAGCCCACCAACAGCAACCTGAATGCAATGTAGCCCAATATCTCCCGTCAGCCACCAGCCTAGGGCTGGAGAGGAGGGACGGACTACCTCCTTCACCGGCCCTCATTACAACCCGATAGGGAGGGAACATCCCAGCCAGTGCACAGAACACACACCTGCCAGGGGAGAAGGAAAGTTTAGAGAGCTGGAAAAATTGCTCTGAAGTAGGGTACAATATCACTTCAGTCTAACCCTAAGAAGAATAATTTATGTCCCTCTTTCTTGGGCAGCAGAAGTGTACCAGCATCACAGAACTGCAAGGACGAAGGACAGCCTGTCCTGTCCTGATGCAAAACAGTCTCACCCTTAAAGTGAGGCTTCAGAACGGTGTGTGAGAGTTTGATTTGCATCCAGAGTGGAAACATGCTTGCCAGCCATCAGGCTGATGTGATTTGAAGCAGCTGAGATATTAAATGCACTAAACCACAATGTATAATAGCCATGCTGGCAGACCTTTAATTATTGTCGTGCTTGTGGGCACTGATATCATTCAAATTAAAAGCTTTCCCCACTACTTGCATTTTTTAATGCGTTGATGTACTCTGCACTGATGGATTGTCCTCTCTTGTCCTTCTCTCACAAAATGCTTGGCACAATTTGCTTCAGTGCAGAAATAAAAATTATTGGCACGCACTTGCCGTATTTTTGGTGCTCTTTTTGTTTTGTTTCAAAGCAGGGACCCTCTAACTAGAAGAAGGGTTTGATGAGTTTGGAGGGGCAGTGTTAATTCCTCAGTCACCACTCCTCCTCCTCAGAAAAAGCACATTATTAATAGCAAGACCAAAGTGCCGGTGCAAGCTTCCCTGGAGCAGTGCCTTCAACACTGCTGGCTGATGACATAGCAGAGTTCCCTTGCTGTGTGCTGTGCGGATGCTCTAATTTTCCTCTCTCAGCTGGTCCAGAGACAGATATGCTGGGCCAGTGCAGTGCTCAGATCCAGGAGCAGGAAGCTTGAGAAGCTCCTCTGAAGCAGCTTCTCTGTTTGCACCTGTGCTGGGTTTGGCTGGGATAGAGTTAGTTTTCTCCATAGTACCTGGCATGGGGCTGTGGTTTGCATTTGTGCTGAGAACAGTGTTGGTAACGCAGGGGTGGTTTTGTTACTGCTGAGCAGTGCTTACACAGAGCCGAGGCCTCTTCTGCCTCTCACCCCACCCCACCAGGGAGAGACTGGGGGTGCACAAGGAGCTGGGAGGGGACACAGCCAGGACAGCTGGCCCCAACTGACCAAAGGGATGTCCCACACCCTATGGCGTCAGGCTCAGCGTGTAAAGCTGGGGGAAGGGAGGGAAGGGGGGATGTTTGGAGTGACGGCGTTTGTCTTCCCAAGTCCCCATTAGGCGTGACTGAGCCCTGCTGTCCTCCGCATGGCTGAACCCCTGCCTGCCGTGGGCAGTGGGGAATGAATTCCTGGGTTTGCTTTGCTTGTGCACACGGCTTTTGCTTTACCTATTAAGCTGTCTTTACCTCAATTCATGAGTTCTCTCACTTTCACCCTTCTGATTCTCTCCCATCCCACTGGGAGGAGGGAGCGAGTGGATGTGTGGGGCTCAGCTGCCCACTGGGGAAAAACCATGACAGCACTGCTGTCACCGATATCAGAATCTGGCTCCTTGTCTAGTACCATGATAAGGCTGCTCACTCGCTCATTTGCTCAGTGTAGTTTTGGAACAAGCAGAACTGTTTTAAGCAGAATGAGCCAAGCACCAGCACAAAATATTTATTAGAGAAGTTGCTTGCACCCTCTCCTGAGATGGCAAAACCACAAGACAGACAGAAGAATATTCTTATTTATTCCCCTGGATGACAGGCATAGCATAGCATATCTCCATCACATGAAGATTCATTTGCAGGAGTGGCAGCACTCATGACACTCACAACTTCCACACTGCTTCCAAATTACAGGCCCCGATTTGCCACAGCTGCCACAAAACTTTCAACGCTTGCTGCTTTCTGCAGCTCCCCTTGTGGTACACATTACACAGCTTGGTTGAGCTTTGGGGCGGTGATGGAGCACACTTAGAAAGGGACTGGGGCTCAAACCAGGAATGAAAAAGGGTCTGCCTGGAGGTGTCTGGCCCTACCTCACCGCTCGCGAGCTCTGAGCCTCAGCCTCGCTGCAGACCCCAGAGCAACACTATTGCTTCAAGGGGAAGGTCACACCCGTAGCCTATTTTATCCACTGGAGACTTGGTCTAGTTGCTTGCATGCAGAATCAGGAGCCAGAAAACTCCTGTGTTTATATACTCTATACTTGACTGCAGCACTAAATCTTTCACTGGCCTTGAGTAATTCACTTCACCTTTCTGCCTTAGTTTCCCCATGTGTAAAAGTGAGATAACGCTTACTTTCCTCCCAGGGATTTTGCAAGGATTAATTAGTTAACTGAGTTTGCTTGAAAGGTGAAAAGCATTTTACATATGTTAAGTGTTGTTCTTTCTTTGGGACAAAAAAACCTCCCTCCACTTTACAGAAGTAATTTTAAAAGCTCACAACTGAAGAAAAGCTGAGGATACTGGCGAAATCAAAACCAGTGGGATGTGGGAATGCTGAGGAAGGGAGGCTTGCAAGCACGAAGCCTTTCAGCTCTTTGGAAGCCAGATGAGGTGAATATGAGCAGCATGTAGTGGACAAGTAGTATCTCTTCCTTAGTACCTGGCTCAAGCCCAACGGAGTGAGCAGCCAGCGACCCTGGCTGTCTGGTGACCTCTGAATCCAGGCAGTCTGGCAGCAGGCACAGCACGGACCTTACTGGAAAACATACTATCCCAGTGGGGCTTCTAGAAGAGCAAACCAGTTCAGTGCCACCTCAGGTGTGCTTCTGAGAGAGACCAAGGAAAGGCAAGGAAATTTGCACTTTCCTTGCCCAGGCTAGATCCAGCCTTCGGGATTAAAGGCAGGATCATGCAGCTATTCCTCCTGCTTCTCACCAGCAATAAATTAAATTAAAAGAATTCAAAAGGAAATGCCCAAGACACAAAAGGAGCTGCTGTCACAGAGATGAGAATCTGCTCAGGAGATGAGAACGAGCAGCAGCACAAGCACCCGACAAAACAAAAAGGAGGGAGGAAGTAAATGAAAAGTAACAGCTCTCCTAAGGTGCCATTTAAAGAGGTAAACTTAGCAGGACAAAACGTATTACACTAGGTACCCTTGGAAGTGCTGTTCCGCAGCTTCTCAAGATTTTATAGCTGTTTGGGCATAAAGGCAGCATCAACGGGGTGTCTACAGCGATAGCCAGCCAGTCTCTTCTGCATGTAGTAACGTCTCCAGGAAGCATCGGGTCCGCCTCCACACCAGTGTAGTCTTTCTGGATGTTCTGAAGGAGCAGCCCATGTTGTCGTGGTTTTACTCCAGCCGTTGGCTGGGCACCACATAAACGCTCGCTCAGTCCCCCTCATTGGAAAAGGGGGAGAGAATCGGAAGAGCGAAAGTGAGAAAACTTGTGGGTTCAGATACAGACAGTTTAATCAGTGAAGCAAAAGCCGCGTGCACAAGCAAAGCAAAACAAGGAATTAATTCACCGCTCCCCATGGCAGGCAGGTGTTCAGCCATCCCCAGGGCAGCAGGGCTCCATCACGCGTAATGGTTTCTTGGGAAGACAAACGCCATCACTCCGAACGCCGCTGCCCCCCCTTCTTCTTCCTCCCAAGCCCCTTATAGACCGAGCATGACGTCATATGGTATGGAATACCCCTTTGGTCAGTTTGGGTCAGGTGTTCTGTCTGTCCCCTCCCAACTCCTTGTGCACCCCCAGCCATCCCGCCAGTGGGACGGTGCGAGAAGCCGAAAAGTCCTTGGCTCTATGTAAACATCGCCCAACAACAGCAAAAACATCTCCACTATCACTGCTGCTTCCAGCACAAATCCAAAACACAGCCCCATACTGACTTTCTTGAAGAAAATTAACTCTCTCTCAGCTGAAACCAGGACACATGTGTACACTTTCTATGCCATAGCAGGAAAGGTATGGCATAAATAGGCTGAGCTGCCTGCTTATTTTGCCTAAAGTAAAACAGGGGAAGTTTATGCAAGTTGTTTTCCTGCCAGACCTGTCAAGAAGAGATGTAAAGTCTATCAGTAAGGTGCTAAAGAGTGCTTGCTCACTGACACAACTGGATCCAAAAGAGGGTGTCTGCTTACAGCCTGAGTGATGTGGGGGCTAGCAAAGGTGAGGCTGTATCATCAACAACCGACAAAAGAGGAGATGCGGGTGTTGCGGTGCTTCCACTGTTTTCTAAACAGCACAGCCCCTTGCACAGCCGCCGCTCAGCTTGCTCACGTCTGCCCCATCCCCCTTCTCTCCTTCCCTGCATTGGTACCCACTGTGCAGAGGTGTACACGCACAGAAGTTGCTACACGTGTTTTGGCTCTAAATGCACTTAGTGGTCCTGTATCTTCTTGGTTTTATATTAATATAAGTCAGGAGTAATTGTAAAGGAGATTCGAAAGGAGAAAACCAGTGAAGAATGGGTGGAATCGAAAGGAGGTCCAATTTATACAGGCTGAAAGCTGATTTTCTTTAGAATGGAGGCGAAGCCAATCAAAAGTAAGAAGCTTCCAGATTTCAGGACTTCTAAGAAAGTTTTCAGACGTAAAGAACCGATAATTCCCAGCTGTCACAGGCAGCGTAGATGATGATAGCAATGGATGTATTGACTGGCTTCAGCTGAGGATCTGGCCAGGTGGAACGGACGCTGTTCTGAAGAACAACCCTGTATGAGTTTACAGGCTGAGAAAAGTGCATGTGACAGGCCTTGGTGTAACACTCCAGGGGAAGCGTGGACCTGAGACGTGCTCTGTGTTCACAGATAGGAAGGGTAGATGGGAACCGGCTGTGAGGTATCGCACGATGTCCTCCCCATTCTGGTTTAGCTTAACAAACAACTGTTTGGGGAGTCCTGTCTCACTGGTATTAGCAAACAGTTCTCACTGTTGCTCAGCATGAGAGAAGGGGGAGAAGTTAACGGGAAAAAAAAAAAGAATATGCGTAGTATTAAGACACTGCTGGAGCCTGAAGTCAATATTGCCTGCTGTTCACACAGTTGCTGCTTCTGTTTGAAGGACCCTGCACCTCTTTTCCTTTATCACACTTGCAATTAGCTTTCCATACACGTCTGCTTCTGACCTTAAAATAATTTCCCCTCCACCTCCAAAGGAAAATGATTTTGTAAAGAAATTGCTTCCAGAATCACAGTTCTTTTCTCATCCTTCAGTGGCTCTGGCAGGCAGTCTCATACATCCCAGCTTACTCCAGAAAGAATCTGTGCCTTGCTGAGCATCACATTCCGTGGCCAAGATTTTGAAGAAAGCTAATGGGACCGAAACTTCACGCACCAAGCCCATATTTAGGCACTTGGGTAAATGCCCCTTTTTCAGCAGCATAGTAGCTCCAGCTGACTTCTTTTCGTTCTGCTCCTCTTTTCCACACCAAGTCCCAACATAACCATGGTGTTTTGATACAATGACAGGAGTATATGCTGCCTGGTAGACTCTAACCTGTACTTCTGCATCCTGTGATGGTATTTCTCTGGAAAGGCTGAAGGGCAGAAAAGTGATTATCCCTGGATGTCATAGCCATTTAACACCAACAGAAAGCCAGAGCTGAACCAGAATATTTCCACGGCATTGAACAGTTTCCTTTACTCCCTCCAGAAACACTTTCATTCACTCCTATTTTCAGCCTATATGCTAATTACATTCCACTGAAATTCTCAAAAATGGGCTGCAAAGGGCTCTTGCCGGTGTAGAGAAGTATTTCACCAAGTAACAGCTGGGTCTTCGTTAGTCCTTGCACACATCGTTGAGGTTTTAGTCTTGTTTACTGGATTTTTTTTCACACTGGGTTGTTCGGCACCTGTCCTGGTTTCCGGGTGTCCTCAGTGGCTGCAGGGGAACTCCTGCTGCCCCCCCCAGTGCCTCACTGAGATAGTCGGAGATGCTGGAGGCAGCAAGGAACGTGCAGCTGGGGGGGACCCCTCAATACAGGCGCAGAGGGAGAGAAGTCAGAAATAAAAGGCTGGGAAGGTGGAAAATACGGATTTAGGTTGTCTAAAGGAAAGAGAAACTCCAAAACGCTGATAGCAGAAGACACACTGGGCTGCAGAAATTCATCCCCAACGTAACTTTTATCTCAGTCAGTTACCCAAGAGCTGGATTTGGCCTACCCAGCAGAAATTGTTTCGTTTAGCCAGTGACATTAATTGGGAAAAGTGAGCAGTATTACTGTAATTGCACAAAAGAGAGGGAGGCCAGATCCCATTTCAAATTTCTGAGTAAGGTTTTTTTAAGGGGGGATAAATATTAATACCGAGGCTGTGTTGATGAGCTTTAGGGGGGTTGCTAAGCAACACGGCCCTTTGTCTATAGCCCAGGCGATGCTTGGGAGGGACCGTGTAGGAATAAAATTCATATGGCTTCTATAGAAACATATTTTTGTAGCTTTTTTAAATAAACAGAAACCCAAATCTGTCTCCTTGACTTCCTTTTTTTTTTTTTTCTTCATGTGAAAGACTATGTGCTGAAAATGTAGTTATGGCTGCAGTCTGAGAACATGTATTTGGAGGATGTCGTGAGCCCGACAGCTAAGTCAGGGCAATGTGCACAGGTTTTTAACACAACATCAATATTTATTCAACGTATCTCTAAATAGCATGCTTTTTTTTTTTTAAAACTCTCAAATTCAGATCTGTGTACTAATTTGCTGTGTATGGCACCAAGCATTACATTTTAGTCCGTTGTATTTTTTTTTGCAGGTCACCTTAAGGAATTTCATTAATGTATCCCAGTCTAGCACAGAAATGGAATAGCTAATAACACACCATTACATAACTGATAAAATAAACCCACACATTTCCAGATATTAAAATCATGTATGTGTTGGTCTAAGCCTCTTAGTAAAATTCAGCTCCACAATCCTTCAAATTCAATACGTGCATTTTTATTTAAAACTTAGAGCTCAGGAGTACAGGGCAAAGGAACAGCTCTTGATTTGAGACTCGCAGAGAGAAAATTATATTTTATTAAGTTAGTGAAAATGCTGACTGCAGGGAAATTTTAAATAATTTATTTTTTAAAAATGAAAGTAGTGTTATGTTCTGATGTGAAAGAAAAGATAAAGCTTTGCTGTTTATTATATAAGGCAGCAGGGATGAAAAGTGGTAAACTCAGTGAACTGTTAACAGTTAGTGCCTTTCTTCCATGATTTGTCCTGGAATCGTCTCCTCAAAACACATACACCACATGTTTTTAACTACTGAAGCCGTCATATTGCAGAAAACTACAAGGTGGACTGGAAGAGCCCACTGTGTCAGCAGAGAGGCTGTGGGTTTGGTATTTACTCCATACAGCATCATGAGATCCTCTACACATAGACACAGGGTCTGGAACAAGAAGATGTCCCTACCCAGAGCAGGAGGCTTAGGAAAACAATACTGCTTCACTTCTACCTGCACCTCATGAAGAAACAATGGTTTTGAAAGAAAGGAAGCGTGCACCATTGCTCACTACTGCCTGTCCCAGGGAGCCAGTGAGGGACCTTGCCAAAGGCCCCATGGGAGCCAACTACGCATCCCACCTTCTTCGCTTACATCCTGGGCCCCCAAAATCACAGGCATCCATGCTGCCTTGCAAGACACGGAGGCCAGGGAAACAACTTGGAGCTGTTACTTTGCTGGCCATTGGGTGATCCAGTTCCTTCCTTGTTTACAGGTCAAGTTCTGGCCTGTATCACAGCCATACCTTTGCCCCTGAGGATTCTCCTGTGGTATAGGCAGAGCAAGCAGCTCACCTAGGCTTGTTAGGGTAGCATGCAAAGAATATTCTTCCCTTCTAAAACCACAGAGGTTTGTAAGAACCTGGTGCATTTACAGGTGGAAGATGACAGCAACAGAGCAAGAAGTGCAAACCTCAAAAGAAAAAGGTAAACAAAAGTTGTTACTGGTTAGGCAGTTACTAAAACATATAGTGAAATACAGAAAAAGAAACCATTTCTCTGTTGATGTGGATTTTGCCATTGAATCTACATGAGATTCAAAGGCAACCATAAGGAGTTTCCTCAGAGGATCATTGCCCACGCTGCCAGCACATCAGCTAATTTCATAAAACTCAAGTCCACCATTGAGCATGTGGAAACCGCTGGGAATATTAGTTTGGGGTTTTCTTTTTTAAATGAAAAGTTTTTCTTTACAAGAAGATGTTCTCCTCTGCATATGGGCCCATTGTGAAAGTGTGATATCAAAAAATTAAACAAGGTACTACTGGACTCCCAACAGGATGATGGACAGCACATCCCTGTGCTTGCAGAAAATTTTGACTACAGACCGGTACCAAATTTCTGATTTTCTCAGAGTCTACCTGACATTGCTTTATATGAACACTCTATGTAAAGATGTGGTAACGGGGCTGTGGTTGTGCATGGCCTCATAAAGAGCAATAGTCTGTCTACCTCAGTTTCAGTGACTGTGCACTTCTATAAAAGCTGCTGGTAACTGAGAAAATTCTTGTAAGATATATGTCCAATATCTCTATAATGAGAATTCAGCTTCCTTCCTGCATATGTAACTTCTCTGGTTTCACTTTCCTTCCTTCCCAGCTCCCTCTTCTGCTGCAGGCTGTGGCAGTATCAGAGAAGTCATATGAGACTTTTGAAACCCTCAAGAGTGTTTTTAAATGCATTGGGCTGGTGGAGGTGGAAGACTGGATCATGATGGAGGTAATAATGTGCAGGCAGCTCCTGAAGATTAGCATTCCAGGAGGAAAAGCGTTCCTTGATGTCCTGCAGCCCCTCCACAGAAGCGGCACAAGGCACTGGAAAGGGAACACTTTGTCTTAGGATCTATCTGCAATATACAGCACCCAACAGTGAGCCAGGCCCAGGCTGTTAGAGCCTGGCTTGGAACTTCTGCCAAAAAAGACAGTGAGCCATGCTGTTCTCATAGATCAGGCTACAAACTGAAAAAAAAAGTATGATTTGATCTGAGGATTGTCTGCTCAGACAGGCAAGCAATTGGCCTGGAGAGAACACCACTGGGCAACCATTTCCAGGATGCTGGGAACAAGAACGAATGAATTTTACAAATCCTTTTCAAAAGGAGGTCGAAGTGACGTCTGCTGGTTTTGCTCTTACTTAGCAGGTATCTGCATAACTCAAGTCTTCTACCGCAGCATGGGACTTTGGAGGTGGTTCAGAGCACATCTGCAAACACTTTTTCCAGCACCCATCTGTGTGTAACTAGCCGCCTCTGAGTTCTTTCTGACATGCACTCAGATCAACGCAGTCAGCTGCTGGTCTGGAATGAGTCAGCTCTGCTGTTTTGTTCCTTTGAGGTGTACTGCTATTCAGTTCAGGGATGAGGGGGATGCCTGCAGACACCACACCTGAGATGAAATAAGAAGTCTCTGAACAAACCCACAGAACATATTAGGACCCAGCCACACAAGGTTGGGTATAGATCCAGCTAGAACCTATCTCCTTATAAATAAGAGCAATGGGGAAGAAAATTTTGATTTTTGCAGTGTGTGTGACTAGTATGAAATCAGAGTTCTTCCATAGCAATGTTATGGAATTTCATATCATGGTAAGTTATATCTAGAATCTGTGCATGCCAAAACTAGAATGTGCACATATAAGGTTTTGAATTCAGCTTACCTCAGGCAGAAGGGACTGCATTTTACAGTGAAGCTCAGGGTGTGTTGTGTCTATCAGCTGCAATGCACAACTCAAAATTGTGATAAATAAATGATAGGTGAAGAGCCAAAATATAAAGTGTTTTTCCCAACAAAGATGTATCACATCCTTGTCTTCTACCCATATATTACCTGCTCTACAAACAACTCAGAGACTTGATTATACCTATTCAGATAATTTCCTTTCTTGCAGCAAAGACACTTGTTCAGAGAGGCACATCACTCCTCATCTTCCTTTTGACTTTTCTCAAAGGAGTTTTCTGCTAATGTTGTAATACTTCCTGGCCCATCCAACAGCAAAGCAACCAGATGGCATAAGCAGGACTCTATCTAAAACATAATACTCAGCTACCTGGTAAGTGACTTCCTATGAGTCAACATGAAGAACTGTCCATGTTCTAAAACCATCTCAGGAGGAGGTATAAAACAACCTGCAAATGGGCAGCTGGGGGTGGAAAAGCTAAAGTGAAAAGACCTTAGAGTGAAGAGGTGAGCCATTTTGTCTGTATTCTGCCAGCCTCTGACACCCCTTTACTGACGAGGAATCCTTTTTCAGTACATTTGATCAATGTTAAGAGGGAGAACTAAAGGTTTCTGGATGCAAATACAGCAGATTTTCATAATAAAAGCACATTTATTACCTTTCGTTCTTCTCTTAAATACCTAGAGCAGATGCAGAATATTGTTGATTCATACTACCCACTTAAGCAATATCAACTGAGTCACAGGGCATTTCCTAGGGATTAATGAGTAGCTGGGAGAGCTGATGGCCCAAAGCAAACCAGAGGGCCATTAACCCCAGCCAGCCATTAATTCCCTGGGAAATACCCCATGCCTCAACCGTTATTTGCCGCTATCACCTCCATCCCTTTCTTTATACTGTTATATACAGGAAAAGTAGATCTTGAGCAGGTGCAGTGCTAGATGCTACTCCTGCTGGAGATGGATATTTCTCAGTGTGGGGAATTCCTGGCCAGGCCAGGAGATACTAGCATCACGTTGTGCTTGGTTGTGTTGATGTGCTGCAACTGGCAATCAAGAAATATTTCTCTAGATCTTTGCTGGAAAAGCGCTTGTCTGTCCAAAATGCACAGGTAGCAGTGGAGCAATTTCTTCTGTTTTGAAAGACAAGCTTATGAGCCACAAGGAGTGCAATGCTTAGTGTTCTAAGAGCTGGGCAAAGACCATGGAACCCACCTCATCAGAAGTGCAACAACAAGCTTTCCAGAAGAGACCCCTTAGAATTAGTTCTTGTTTCTCCTTTTTGGAGGTGCTGTGTATGTGTTCCACTTCTGGAGCCGCAGAAAGTGTAAGGAAATGGGGACATCTTCCTGCTTCAAAGCCAAATGCAGCAGCAATGGTAGTAGAAGAGATCCATAACATCTTCCCTGTTGCACGATACAGAATAAATCCCACACTAGGTAATACTAGCTGGAAGTCCACTGCTCCTATAGGGCATGTAATGCTATGGATCATATGGTAGCCAGGTGCATTCAGAGCAGAGCAGTTTCTGCCCTCCTCTTTAAGCCCCATCCTCCTCCTGGGACACCACCTTGAAACAGCAAAATCCTTAGATCAAAAAAATCTCTCAGAGCAGCTGTGGCTGTTTTCCTTTCCCTGCAACTGTTGGAGCTCAAAATACCTTCCTCCTTCTGGAGAATGAGGTTTCCAGGTCATTTTAATGCAGTTTGCTGTTTTTCAGAGCACAAACTGTGCCAATTCACAACCTGCATAAGTTGAGTTAAATTAGTGGAGCTACCCAGAACGCTGCCTTTTCTACCCTCCCTGGTAGCTGACATAGTGGACAAAAACCCCAATCACTTAAAAATGAAACAAAATCACATGAAATAAACACTTAAAAAATAAACTTATTTAAATGAACTGTGAAATTAAATCTATTCATATCAAGCCTAAAATTATATAATTTATTAAAATAACATTCAGCAACATATTGTTACTGCTGAAATTCTAGTCAGGTAAAGCAGGTGGGTTCCCTGGGACAAGCATTTTCTGAAGTAGAAAACCAGATTTGGAAGCAGCAGCGTCCTTGCACATACAGAGTATTTAATCACTTAATTTTATTCAGATAGTTCCATTCAACAAGTTCATTTCAAGTTGAGAAACCATAAAAAAAATAGGGGAGGACTTGTTTTTCCTTCTTCAATCTATGAATAAAAATGCATGCAATGAGTTCTGCAGTTTCTTGGCTATGACTTACTTCAGTGACTGATAACTTATTAATAGTAACAAACCAGTTAGTTACTTTTAGACTTAGAAAAGCATACCTGATTTTTATTTTTTATTTTCTTATGAGATATCACTTAAAGTACTGTATTTAAGTCACAAAGACAGTATTAGCCAATTTTGATTGAATTCTAATTTTCATTCCAACATAGATTCATAAAACCAAGACAAACTCTGTAAATAAATGAACCATCCTTCATTTTCCAATTAAAAATAAGACAAAATAAAGAATTTTCTAAAGTGATTCTCATTTTCTCATCATAATAAAGGTGCATAGATAAATACTTTTGGTTACCAAGAAGAAAGACCTCACTGAGTACTCTCTTGTTACAAACCAAGGTGTTCTAATCGTTACCAACCCATGAAAGCTACCTTTTCTTTCAAAAAATAGCTAGCATAACTTACAACTGCAAAAAGAGAAAAAAATCTATTATTTAAACCAAGCTTTCCTGCTTGGTGATTTAAATCAGTTCACTGTAGGTGTCGGAGTTGGCTTACAGCCTTCAAATAACTGTAGGGAAGAAAGGAAACTCTGCTGAGACCCGTACTATGAATGTAATATTTGCTGGTATCTGAGAATGCAGTGACGTCTTTCCATTCAGAACCTCTGGGTTATCAGCATTAGAAGACTGCGTAGTGCCTCTGAATTGCACTAAAAGAAGTGGCTGAGGCTAAGGAAAGCCACAGCAATTGGTATTTGACTATTTCAACATTGACCTAAAAGGGTGTGTATAGCTTTTGAACACTGTTTAAGAATTAATCTGCTGGCCTGTTACCTTCCAAATTTGTCTTTCAGTATAGGACAGATCCTGGGATGCCAAAGTTTCATGGGCAGAGATGTAATCTCCAAATCATGGGACTGGCACACATTAGAATTGCTGTGGGACAGCAAGAAGAAAAGAAGAGAAGCAGAACCATACAGCATAAAAGAAAAGTATGGATACAGGCCCAGACAGCTAGAGAAATCTGAAAAATATATATATAAGGACTGAAAACTGGCATTGGTAAAGTAAGGTGGTGTAATCTATGCCTTTCCATTTTCTTCAGTTCCTGGTGAGCTGACTCCAAAGAACAGGATTTTCTTCTCTCTTGGCTCTCAGCAGTCTCCAAATCCACACAGACAGTAACATGCCTACAGCTGGTGTATACGCTCAGAAATAGCTTCTCAGTTTATCCAGTTGCTTGAGTGCTTAGCCTGAATGCTTTGGATGGTTGGTGCTACACCCTACATCTGTATTTGCCTGTTTTTTTAGAAGCATCATATCTTACTGTGGTTCCCAAACAAATCTTCATCAGAGATCTAAAAAAGCCAAATGTTGGCTTTTCTCTCCAGTACAGGGACTTTCAAATCCAACTCAAGAATGGCTGGTATCCATTTAACTTAAGCCAGCAATCACTTAGATTAAAAAAATTCTTACAACGAATTGTTTTAAAACCAATTTAGTGGTTCATCTGTACTTACTTTCAAGTCATGTAAAACCAGCTGTGATTTACCAGTCGCATGGGTTTAAAAGGGATACAACATCAATACTACCCGGTGTAGTGCTTAATCTCAGTCTTGTCATGGTGAAAGGCTGCACTGCTGCACAATGTTTCCCCTCGCTTCCCAGTTTCCCCCAGTTAATGTAAGAGACCTGCAAAGCAGTACATTCTCCTTGCTGGAGATATGGTTCTGTTGGTATTCAGATAGGGTTTGTTCTGGTAGAGATGTTCCCTTAGGGGACAAGGAACAACTGTGCCACTTTTTATTAACGTCTACAATGATATTTTTCCCAGATACAACAACGCTGGTGAAAAGTCACTCTCACAACTGACATAGTTACTTATATGCAACTTTTCAGTTCCAAGGAGAGCAAAGAATGATCACAGGCAGTCAAATACTAATTTGAACTAAAAAAGGTAAATCAGTAATTTCAGGGGTAGGGGAGAGAAAGGTTTGAGCAAAGTCCTTCCAATGAAACAACTCTTTCCTCCTCTGATAGTCTCCTGATCACTTACAAAAAAAAACCCAGTTGTGTTTGAGCTTTTCTCAAAATTAGGTGGCAATCTGACTGTGCCTAGACCGAACGCCAGGCAGACAGTAACATTCGTATTACTCCATTCACCATGGAAAGAGAGTGAAACTCCTTCAGCTCTGCCCTTTCATTGAGGTTTTGACAACTGTGGTACAGAAGTGATAGCATTTTTTTTGTGTAAAGAACTGGAATAATTGTTGATACACAGCTTAAGAAAAGAGTAATCTCTCTTTTTAAAGATTCTGCACTACTTGCAGACATTTTATCCATTCTGCAAAAACATTCTTTGATGTAACCAAATATTCGTTTTATAAATGGCCATGCTGGGATTCAGGAGGAGATTCAATCACACTGTCGCTGGTGCTAGATGACCATAAAATGCTTCAGTTTTGACATATAGGTATTATTACAACCATTGGACAAGGCTACCATCTTAGGAATGCAGAGGTACATTTGCTAAGGGTTTTGAAAATACAGCACGCACTTGATATCATGGCTGAAGTCAATGGGATTTCTTAAAATAAACCCCAGAGCATCTCACAGGCACCAGCCCATATTTGTGGTGCTAGAGCTCCTCAGAAAGGCAGATAGACTCTGCATGAGAAACCGATCTTCTCACTTTTTGAGTTTGCAGGGGGACTCAGTGCAATGACCAAACACGTTACTATTTGATGGGATCCATTTAGCTGGAAGACTTTCTTTTTTCAAAGGCTTCTCTTTATAGCAATCTGCCTTGGCTATGAAGGTCTGGAGGAGGCTCCCTAGGGAGCTTTTCTACGCTGTTTCATGACTGCTGTGCAGTGAAGTAGACTTTCCAAGCCATAGAGAAACATGCTGGGCAAAAGTCCTTTACCAGACACTCAGAGCCCAGGTGACAGCGCTAACCCTCTGGGCCAGCTCTACAGCTTATCTGTTATTAAATTTCAATCCTTATCCATCACTTGTGATAAAATAGAAGCCAGAGGGTGGATACACAATGAGCGTTTTTGAGAGCCGTGGTTGTGTGATAGTTTACTCTGTGGTGGCTTAAATACAGACCAGAATGAATGCTTAAATCAACGCACAAACTTCTTTGGTCTCAGGGTAAGAAAAGCATTTTAAACATTGCTGGCTTCAAGGTACAAACACAAATATTTGCTAAACTTCCAGACTTTGATGAGCTGGCTTTTCTAAGGCAATTCCTTATTGCTGCTTCTCTGGAAGGCTTTTCCCTTTCTTGGCTTCCCACTCTTCGGGAAGGACATAGGCAAGGACTTAGGAGCACAGCCTCTATCTACAGTTCTCTCTGCTCCTGTGGGATGATTGCCTTGTCTCCACGTGTGTCAGCCAATGCTGAGAAGCAAAAGGAAAGCAAGATGAGAGGAATACCATCCTCTGCGGAAGGTTTAGCTTGCACTGTTCTCATGCGCTTGGTTCACTACGCAGACCTCAAGGAAACACTGGTGTCGTCACATCTACCACAGGATCAGGAAGCTTGCTGGTACTGTATGTACGATTTTCCGTGCCTGGCACAGCCCACCCTCTCACTTGGTGAGAGGGGATGTCTTGCAAGGTGTCAAGAATGTAAAAATGTGACTAGACAAAGACCACCACCACCCTTCTTAGTTCCCAGGTCCAGTCAAGACGCAGGATGGGATTAGACATGACAGAAGTTGTCATTTATTTGTCATCATCTTTTAGAGTCTTTCCAAAGTGTCAGCTTAAGCATCAATTCAAGTTAACGTTCTTCCAACTCTCTAAAGATTATACAACCAAGTTGGTGGGAATTTAACCTGTCAGTGCACTTTGGTCCCTGGGCATGGGTTTAGGCACAAGCTGAGCAGCAGACTGCCCATTAACTCACCATTTGATCCAGTTCCGTCGTGGCTGGAAGCAAAGTCAGGGAGAAAAGGAAGTCCTTGTCACAATTTGATGACCATTTCCTTCAGCCTCAGTGCCAATGAGGGCAACTCCTGCACCCTGCTGCTTGTTCTGACACCATGCTTCTCCCTGATTGTGCTAGAACATGGGGCCATGCTGTGAACCAGGCTGAAGAACTGGTATGAGTTAAAAACAATCAATGCAACAACAAAAACAAAGGTATTTTTTAACCTAGAATGGTTCCCTGACCCAACCAGGCCACCACATGTCAAACTTACAGATTGGCCAGGCTACACACCTTCCACATAGTAACATGAGATGTGACATTGATTTTGCACTGCATCAGACACCACAGCACTGCAAGGAGGTACAGGCTGTCCCACCAAGAACCAAGTGGCTAACGGAGAATTTGAGCATTTGATACCTGATACATGTCCCATGGGGGGTCACAGTTGCCAGACAGACTGAGATTGATGTCACAGTGAACTCAGTGGTAATGGGTCCTCTTCCTTCATCAACTGCAAACCAGGCATTTCAGACCAGGAATATCCAAGCTTTTTGAGAAGACTTTTTGAAATTAAACACTTCAAATTGAAATATTTTAGGACATTCCATCCCACTGAGAAATTCTTTTCAGTTCAGTTTTCATCCTGAATCCAAGTGAAAACAGATTTCAAACATCCGAATAAAATTGAGAAAAATATATTATTTTCAGTGAAATAAGGGTTATATTTATACCAGTATACAAATGCCAACAGGGACAAACAGGGTTTGCACAATATATGATGCACAAAGAGGACACAAATCCAAGGATCAAACAGGTATTACTATCTTTACTCAAATCTTCTGTAAATGTAGTAAAAGAACATAGCAAAATATAATACATTTAACAATTGCTATACAATATAATACATCATCATACCATATAGTCCTACAATGTACACATAACACCTTAAAAACTGCACGTATGCATACAAAATACACACTACTTGCTCCTCTGATACTTCAGTATAATTCTAGTATTATAGAGCAAGTCCAGAGGAGGGTCACAAAGCTGATCAGAGGGCTGGAGCACCTCTCCTATGAGGACAGGCTGAGGGAGCTGGGCTTGTTCAGTCTGGAGAAGAGAAGGCTCCGAGAAGACCTTGTAGCAGCCTTCCAGTACCTAAAGGGGCCTACAGGAAAGCTGGAGAGGGGCTGTTTATCAGGGAGTGTAGTGACAGGACAAGGGGTAATGGGTTAAAACTAAAAGAGGGAGGATTTAGACTAGATATTAGAAAGAAATTCTTCCCTGCGAGGGCGGTGAGGCACTGGAACAGGTTGCCCAGAGAAGCTGTGGCTGCCCCATCCTTGGCAGTGTTCAAGGCCAGGCTGGATGGGCCTTTGGGCAACCTGGTCCAGTGGAGGGTGTCCCTGCCCATGGCAGGGGGCTTGGAACTAGATGATCCTTGTGGTCCCTTCCAACCCAAACCATTCTAGGATTCTATGATTCTATGATTTTTGTCATAAACACTCTGAAGTAGCTTTAGGGAAGCCTCCAGAATATGAGAAATGTTGAAGCAATAACTTAATTTCAAGAAAATTATATGTAAAGGGATTGGTTCTGTCAGTGGAAGGTAAAAAAAGGATTTTGTTAATTTGGTCTTTTTAAAATGCTTTTTTAACAGACAAGTAGATTAGAATTTTATTGTCAGTGATGAGAAGTCACAAATATTTAATAAAAAGCCAGAAATATCTCCACCAACAGAAAGACTTTCTTCTTTCTGTAATATATTTTGTCATTGTCTTGATCAGTCAAAGATCTCCTAGATATAAATGCTTTGTATTGCAGGTACTAGTGCTGTACAAGGATTTCTAATAATAAATTCATATGTCTATATAGATACAGTCATTATGCCACAAACACACACTGAACAGTCAACAAGGTATTGAGCAAAAGCTAGGAAAAAATAAGTTACTGCAGGTGAGAAGTTAAGAATAATTTCTGGACAAATTGTATATTTACAGAAAATAGGGCTGAGGAAAAGCCCACAAGAGACCTATACTTGGACCAGGAGGCAAAATTACAAATATTTCAGACGTGTTTGTTTATTCTCTCTTTAAGACCTACCTCTTTAAGTAATTGGCTGTAATGCTTGTGATTCTGACCTCTTACCACGAGACTGGGAGGAAGTCTCTGCTGTACAATGTAAAGCCCTTACATCCTGCCCACCTCAGCCCACATCAGGTGAACACACTATTCCTCTTCCTCTTTGCAACAGGCTTTTCCACAGGATTCAGCAAGCGATTTAAAGCTGAAAAGAAGGAAGCTGTCACAGAGCAGAAAAAAGGACAGATCTTTGGGGGCAGAATAGCTGAATGTTATTTGTCCAAAATAAACAAAATTACCTTTCCTTTTTTTTGAGGAAAAGCATGGTGAGTTACTGAAGGAATGAGGGGGTGAAATAGCAAAGAATTGGAAGGAAAATGATTTGAGATTTCATGGAACATAACTTAAAACTTGGTTGTGTGAGGGCACGTGAAGCAAGTACTTCCCAAGCAACAACAGAGGCACGACGGCATGCCGAAGCTTTTGCTGGAAGTGTGCTGTCCTTTATAACATTAATGATTTTTTTTCTCTTTGGAGTGCCTAGAATAAAAAGTCCTCAGATACATGCACAGCATCTGCTTCCCCCCATTGTGCTCAGATGCAAAGGGAGAGTAAACATTAACCAAACTCTACGCAAATGAGAGGGAAACACTTGCCTGAAAACCTCCCCCTGTCTGTGGGCCTGGGTTTGGAAATCTCTGATCTGTGGGAATGGCTCATTTTTATGGTAACTGCCCAGCGATGTTCACTTGATGGTTTCTTATCTAAAACACATGTACCCAGAAAAATGCTTTTTAATCAAAAAGCCTGCTTTAGCAGAGCCTACAATAAGTAGGACTGCAATAAACTAAGTTAATGGTATAGAGTCCCAGTAATAAATACTGGCTTATGAAGAAGATGCCACATGCCTTATCTCTCAAGCCCTCTGAATTATGGATTTCTCTGCACTGCTGAGGGAAGTCCTGGAAGCCGATCCTTGCACGAGAAGGACAGTGTGAGGAACCCACATGGCACAGCTTTTTCACTCAGAACTTTTTGCACTGGGAGGATAATCCTTGCAAACCCCGAAGATCAGAGCCTATAACCAATGGCCTGCCACTGTTATTGCCATCTTTCGGTCACCTGCTCTGGGAAAACAGTGGTTCCTGCAGCACAGCTCCAGTGGTGCCCAGGGTCACCTATATACAGGACCATGGAGTCAAATGCAGAGCCCGAATCCCATCCGGGGCTGAGGACTGATATTTTGAGTTGTCCGGTCATCTCTTCACAGCAATGTTTAATTCTCACAGAAGCTACATAAACTGAAATTGTGGAAACTACACCTCCACATTTGCCTGGATTTCCTCCTCTCCTCCTCCCTGTGGGTGTCACAAAAGGCTTAAAATATCTTGTAACTTGCGGCACTTTTCCTGTACTATCTATTCCAGATATTTTAAAAGGGTAGAGGGAGGGAGGCTAAGATCTGGGGTAGTATTTTTAAACTTAGGGAAATTATTATAACGATGCTAACCTAGCTCGGGATCAGCTGCCTCTTGGACCCAGAGGTCAGAGTTTGAATTCCACAGCGTCTCCTGATTTTGCTGTGTCAGAAATGCACATCGTGTTAAGAAAGTGGGAAGCTGTGTCTCCTTTTGTCTCAAGGGATTTGGCTTTGTTCACCATTCTGGCAGTCCTCTGTGTCCTTCAAAGAAAAAAAAACCAAAAACAAGCCTCTTGTACCTGCCACTATTTTTAGCGTGTGTTTTTGATGGAAGAACTCTGCCTACATTGAACAGACACCTGAAGACAATCTCCAGTGCAGATACATCGTGACATATGAAAATGAATGTATTGCTCTGAACATTGTGTCTCTGCTCCACAGGCCACTTCTGCAAATCTACCACAATTTGTGATTCACAAAAGTTTACCTTGTCCTCAGACACAGAACTCTAATTCCCTTCTTTTCTGCATCAACCCACCTAAACACTAATTGTTAAGGAACATAATATCGTCTGTTTGCTGATGTAAAAGGCTCTGGTATGAAAAAAGCTTTTCCTCTACCGCCCTGCAGTGGGAAGCAGGCTTTGCACAGCAAGTTGAGGTATTATAACCAGTGAAATCCACGAAATTCCTTCATGAGATTGAAATAAATTCTGTTTTGTTGGTAACTGTGTTTGCTATTTTTGTTAAACTGCCCCCTTCAGGTCTTATCCCAAGAAAAAATCCTGTCAAGAAGGATTATATTTGGCCAATTCTCCTTCAAAGAGTCACAATCAATAATCTTTCTTATAGAAGGCAACCTTTGGGAACACAGTAAAAGATGTTAATGGTAGTTCCTATGGACATCTCACTTTCTCTAAAGGCAACAAATGAAATATTAAAAACCAAGCAGCATTTAAACGAGTCACTCACCACGAAGTCTGTCTCAAAGCACACAGAGTAATCAAAACCAGAGCAACACAAGGGACTCTGGCTTTATAAAAATAATCTTTCCTCCTATATCATCAATTTCATAAAAGGCCTTCAAAATCCACAAGAGTAAAACTGTTTCTCACTTAGAGAGAAAAAAAAAGTGTGCGAGCATTTCAGGCTCTTTAAAGGATGTAATGTGGCAAATCGTAGCCTCGTGTAATTCCATTTAAGTAAGCCAAGTCAAATACATATGGCCTACAAGGTTGTGGGGTGGGAATATCCCTCCATATTTTTCAGCACTAAGTGGCTTATCAATATGGACTCTCAAAGAGCAGCTTCAGATTTTGTAACATAACCTGAGAACCTTCACTTTGAAAAAATGTGCGCTGTTTATCAGTCAGTACCATAACAATATATACAAATACATACAGGTTTTAGTTGTGAAAGCATAATCTGAAACACTCCATAATACCTTTCCTGCCAATATCTGCTTATAAAATTATGAACCGTACACAAATTTGGGTAGGTCTGTGATCTGTCAGGTATTAGAACTAATAGTTGGGGTTGTTTGTCTCTGCAGCTGTGAGCAGTTACAGGGGGAGGTGCTGGCAGTGCTGGTTCTTAATAGTTAGGCCATATGAGATGTGCTGCAGCAAACTGCCTTTTGCTCTCCTCATTCCCTTTCTCACCCCAGAGAGGAAACACTGAGCTTCACTGAATCAGGAGCATGACTTTTCCTTCCTCCTGTTCCTCTTTGCTCCTGGTTACCCTGTGTGGGTTTCTCTGCATATGATTTCTGTGTTGTCCACACTGTGTTGAGCTGAATAAAACTGCAGGCAGAAAAGCAAAGAACTACCGAAACAAGCAAAAGGGATGACAGCCTCCAGCGAGAGTCCCTCCTGTGCAGCACATCAAGTGCATCAAGCGCTGGAGTCCCAGCGTTGCACTGTGTTCGTCAGCCAGTGCAGCACTTTACATACTCCAGACAGTTTAACTTTCTTACACACACACACACATACACACACACACATATATTCTGCAGTCCCATAGTTGTGAAAATCATTCCTATGCAACTGTGCTCTGGCATCTCCGTTCAGCTTTTAATCATGCTTCTAGCCTTTTCGTTGCAAAGACAACCTAAAGCCCACAAGCCGAATGCAAACTGAGGCAGGATCAGCACCAGAGTCTGCAGAAAACCATCACTCTGCAAGGCCTGACCTGTCCTGCTCCCCTCCCCAGGGACCGTGGGACTGTAGCCACTGGTGGTAGCCCTCAAGTGCAGCCGGCAGCACGGTGTGCTCTCCCAGTCCCTGGCTCTCCTGTGTGCAGCTGCTTCACAGGCAAACCATGGGAGATGCGAAGGGGCTGCAGGCAGCCCAAAGGCAGCCTGTTTGGGGGTGTCCTCTGGGGTACCAGGCCTCCAGTGCCTGGAGATATGGTACTTCAGGGCTCCTTCTCAACCTGCTGGAGGCTATCCCCAGCTTCCAGCTTCACCCTCAGCACTAACAGGCTAATCTGACCACATGAGCCCACACAGGGTCCCTTTCAAGAAGCAGCAAAGATTTACCCAGTGAGTCCAGAGGCCATGCAGCGTGCAGCTTTTGTAGCTTGGCACAGATCTCACCAGCCTGCTGGAGCTCACTGCGGAGAGGTTCTGGGGCTCTCTCTTTCCTCGCCCTCCCACATCTCTCTTTGCCTTGCTTTGCAGGCACTAACTGAACTGCAGCACGTGCGCTGCAAGGCTGTGTGGCCTCAGGGAAGGGGGAATAAGGGAGTCAGAGCTGGAGTCCACTTTGCTGCAAAAAGCAAGAGCAGCCAAGAGCATGGGATGGCAAACTTTCCTGTCTGAGGTTAGTGTGGCAGCTCTGTGCCACTTGGAGAACAGGGGAGATGATTTCCTAAAGATGGCTGAGAGTTTCCCACTTTCCCAGTGTATGTGAGGAACACGCAGAGAACATTGATGAGGCCAAAAGTGAAAGTCAGGGAGATGCGTTGCTGAGAACAGGTACACATTCTCCCTTCTCAAAGCATGGGGCTTTTCAGATGGACACAAAGATTAAGTCTTCATCCTCTCTACTGTTCTTGAAGGAGGGTAAGGGAAGCTGCCCCCTACTCCAACAAACAATTTACTGGACTCCTATGTCACCTGTTGGAATTACGAAAGAGTAATTTGCCTAGGACACTGACTGCAGAACTCACACCCCTTTTAAGACTAAGCGTTAAAATGTCATGTTAATGTTCAAACCAAAATTAACCAGCAGCAAATTCTTTGACAACAGCTCCTCACTGACAAACTGTGGACCGATAACTATTCATGGGAATCATTCTATTGGGACATTTTCAATAGAAACACATTTCGTATTTGGCTTGAATGAAAGCAGGCCTCATCCTTTCTGTCCAAATAATCAAACAGGCCAAGAATATACCAATCATACCAAAAGCGTGGGCAGAAGATTGGTTTTTTTAAAATATTTTGAACTCATCACTAGTAAAGAATTGGAAATAAAATGTTTATCACAAGCATCAGAACATCAGAAGGAAATACAAAATTAACATACCACAAATATTCTAGTGTAGCTTTCCAGGTCCAGTTTGAATGAGGTTGGATACAATACCAAATAGCCTATGTCCCCAAGTATTTATGCATGTGTTCAAATGGTAAAGAAAGCAAGCAATCTGAATATACATTCTTTGCTGATCAATCTTGGTGAAAACTCTTTCATAATCAGACATTTGAATTGGTCTCAAGTCACTGCATGCTCCAGAGATGTGCATGACTCTTAAAACATGAGTTGACCTTACTGAATATCTAACATTACGCACATCCTTAGCTTTAAGCATGGGAATAGTTCCTTTAAAATGAAGTTTTTCTGTGAGTATTTGCAGGGCTGAATCCTAACTCTGAGCTGGTCTTCACAAAGACATTCAGGAAAATTAATCCAAATTAACTAAAGGCTTAATTTAAAGCAGATTAGTTAAAGTGCATTTAACCCTGTAAAGACTTTTCAAAACTAAAGTAGCCTTAATTCAGCTTTGTATAAAGCTTAATCCATTTTCAATTTATACTTTAAGTTAATTTGGACTAATTAAGTTGAATGTCCTATGTAAATGAGCCTGAGGCCCTGACTCAGAACTGTGTCTCAGCACAGGTATCCTTACTCAGAGAAGCATATCCTTGAAATCAGCTGTTTTCAATAAGATACATACAGGTACTTAAGTATTTTCCTGAATCACACTCTTAACTATTTTATATTCTTAAATCATTTGAGAATTATAGGTTGATGGTAAGGAAAAATCATAGCCCAAAGGGCTGAAAGGCAAATAAATGTATTTCATTTGCTGTCCTCCAGATGATACCAATTTCTCCAGTGTGTGTACAAGAAATCTTAGACCATTGTTTTCTGTAGGAAATCTATGATTGACACAGAATTAAAAACTGGTTCTTCAGGCTAGAATTATTTTTTCCTTATAATGGGAAAAGAAGATTAGCTCTTCATTTTCTGGGAAGACTTCATAATGGGGTGTTGTTCTCAACCCAAATTGATAAACCACCTAATCCATTCCCAATAGAAAAGACAAATTTCAGCAATTGTATTTATTTAGGATTTTATGTCTCAGATTTTTGTAACTCTTCTTTCAAAGCTCCCTTCCATGGAAGTGTACTTGAAGTGTTTGAATCCAGATTTATATCTTGCCGGATATGCAGGAGGAATCTGAGAAAAAATCCAAGCTTTATATCAAGGTCTCAGTAAGTACCTTACTTCACATGTAAGTTTAAATATTCAATGCCAGTTACATACGGGCTTAACTACTTCACTGAAGAGAGGTAAAACTGTACAACAGTATCATTGCTGGCAATGTAGCATCAAAGGCACATTAAGTGGCAAGTTGTCGGCTGGCTACTTAAAGTGAACTAAGAAAAAATCACTACCTCCAGAATAAAATGTGCCAGCTAAATTAGGCATGGAGCCAGAAAGGCTATTTACAGAGTCGTGGAGCCTAGGCAGACATCCTACGTCTGCTTCCTCAGAGTGGCTTGGAGAAGTCAGCTCACATGTGATACAGCTCAGCTCCTGATCCATCCAACTTATTGTCCAAACACAAATTCCTTCAGCTCCCCCTGGTACTTGAATAGTCATATTCACACAGTGCAGTGGAACACAGGACAACAATCTCCAAGACATTAATGACCTGAGATGTAATGATGTATATGCAGTGTGCTGTATCCTAACACAGAGAACCAGTACAGTTGTATTTTCATGGCACTGAGCCCAAGCAAATACTCCTCACCTCTCAGCAAGACAGTGCAACTTCTGGACACAGACTGGCACAGATATGGCTGACACATGCATCTTCACTTGATCTGCCTTTACTAGAATGGGTATGAGTGGAAGCAGATCAAGTATGCCTGCACCACCACATACCCACAGTCCACTCAACGCAATGACACAATTATGAGGGATGCTCAACTGTCGGCCACAACAAAAGGGAGATCTGACAGCTCTGTACATCAAATTCATCAAGTGTCTGTATCTTGGCTAGTCTTCCCCAAAGAGAAGAGTCTGAAGAGATGACTTCTTCATCTTTTTCTAATTAGTGCAGAGAAAGAGAGATACTTTTTTTTCCTCTGTAGGTTCTTCAAATGTGCTTATCACTATGTTAGCTGAGCACTGTCTGGAAAGAGGAAGAGGAGGTATTGCGAAGAGATCGCAGCAATTGCTGCCATCTTGCTCAATGACTACCTAATTTCTGCTGCCAGGAACAGCAACTTTGTTTAGCCCTCCCTTCCTACTGCCTTTCCTTACACTATTTTTCTACTGTCTGGTGAAGTTTCTACTACCACCTTTCCCACTTCAATTAAAGAGGCAAAGAGAAAAGATATTCACAAGAATATAGATGCTGTTGTCTTCAACAGTGCTTTGGGGGATGGCTGTATTGTGAACATGGCTGTCAGTAGCATAGTGTGGAAGGGGCACTGCTTGTAAATGGGGCTTCTTTTTAATTTCATTATCAATCACCGTTACCAGAATTTCCATGGCTCAGTTTTAGCTGAAGTGATGTTTCTGCCACACTGATCTAAAAGAGATTTTTAGATGTGTTTGAAGGCTGTTAGCCACCATCAAATGCCAGCCATTCTCTCCAAGCGTTCTGTAGCTGCTTCACATCAAACACCCAGTAGTCCCTGCACTTGCTGCTATCTCCTCTTGAACCAAAAGCTTTTACTATTCTTCAGTTTGCAGATGTGGTCCAGATGAGGACCAGTGCCTAGCTGAGGTGTGAACAGTAAAATGATCACTCCAGACGCGGAAGAGCAACTTCTCCCATGCGTACATTAATCCAGCAGCATTTAACTGGCACCTAGATAATAAGGACATCTACTTCACTGCAAAACATGGTCAGGACTCGCAGCCATGAAATGGACTTGATAGCCTTTAAATTCTGTTTTACTGTGCTGGCTAACAGAGATGGCTTGGAGCCTATGCGGCAGCTCGTTAACACTCAGTTAACACTTCTCTGAATAGCACAGCATTGACTTTTACATTTTCTTATTTTCAGGGGAGCAATGCATGTGGAATTAAAGGGAGGGGTAATAGCTTAAGACACACAAAGTATTATGAAGAAATCAGTTTAAAAAACATTGAAATAAAAAAGCTACAATGTACTGAAAGTACCATTTGTGAATATAGAGTCCAGGAGAAGCATTACTTATACCTTGTCAAGTTTCCAATCCATGTGATTTCTGAGAGTCCCAGCTTCAGGTGCTAGAGACAGAGAGAGGAGCAGGTTGTTATCTGAGGAAGGGTGCATTTAAATCAGCTTCTGTTTTCAACCTTATAGCAACAGCTGTTTTATTTAAAAAACCTATAACTCACTTTTAGCTGCTAGGCTGCAAAACGGAGGAGAGTGCAACTCACTTTTTTTGATGCTGTAGCCTTCAGCTCTGAAAGCCAGAATGATCTCTTCTTGCAGATAAAGCAGTAAAAGAGGAAGTGAAAATGTCAGACTGCATTTGATTGCCAGAAAGCTGGCTGTTTCTCATAATAAAAGAGAGTAATCCCCATGTGAAATGAGGATCTTGCCATCTACTAGTCATCTCAGACCTCAGATGGCAAGGTGAGAGCACGCAGGAGATGAAGAGGCTGAGTATCTTCCAGCCCTCACCAGTGCAACATCTGTCTGTGTTAACGGGTGGCCTTGCACAGAATGTCTTGAAATCCCACTTACATTGCTCTCCACCGGCATGAACCCTGATCTAGCAGCCACCCAGAGCCTAACAAAGGATCGGCAAGCAACAACCTGCAAAGTGACTAATGCCAGCCAAGGAAGACGTGCTGAAGGTGGGCAGTAGATACACTGCCGGCCTACGCAGCTCCCCAGGGAAACCTCCTCTCCCTACCTCAATGGCTTTTATCAGATGTCTTCTGGAGTGCTCAGCAGAAACAAAAGATGCTTTTCTCTGCACAGGACTTTATCAGGCAGCATTTCCACTCTTCTTCGTCCCAGGTCGAGCCTGCCAGGAGAGAAGTGCACTTTTCTGACAGAAGGAGGTACCCCTCACGCTCCCCACCACCTGCAAGAGGTCACGAGCCTTTTAGAGGTCCTTCTCTTGCTGATCCAGGCACCCTGTGGACACGGGGGCCTAAGCGTGCTGCACAACACAATGCCCTGCAGCACGACCAAACCAGTTTTACAAGAGCTAGTGTGGTAGCAGGGGCAGTATAGCTGTGTGACTGCAAAGCTCCACCTGGCCCAATGAGCCCCACTGGAAACCACTTTGGGTGCCTCTGTGCGGCCTTGTGTCGTGCCAAGTAAACAAATACATACAGCACATTTGCAAAGATGGCCTTTACAGCTATGCCAGAAATGTTACATGCACAGATTGAGTCATTAAGCAGATTTCAGCTAGATGGCCATGCACGAACGCTGGTGTTCTGCATGCGGAAGATGGCAGGCAACAACTGAAGATGCAGGCCCTGGCCTCTGACGGGGGCTTGTCTCACCATGAAGAAGCAGTCCTACCTGTGGAAGCAAAAAGACACTGGGCTTTCTTTTGGAAATGTGATGCCAATGGAGATTGAAAGCAGTAGAAGAACCAGTGAGAGATGATATATTCAGACAGACATCTCTTTTTGTCTGCAATGTCCAAGAGGAGTGCCTCTGCGTAATGCAACGGATTTCTCTTTGGTGAGGGGCAGATGGGACAAAGGCAAGCCTGACGCAGCCTGGGGTTTTGCTCATATTTGCAAAGGAAGCAGCTATAGCGTAAAGAGGACTTTTAATGACCTCTGCTCCTCCCTTTTCCTTTCTCCCCAGATAGCCCTAAAAGCACTCAGCTGAAGTCATCTTTCTAGTTGATCAGTCAGTGCTGGGTCATTTTCTTCTCAGGTATTCAATAAACTGTACTTCAACATAATACCGTCTTGGATTTTATTTTTTCAGATCCAGCACTTATTCAGTGAGGTATACTCCATCTTTGAAAGGCAGTAAAATCCTTCGTATTTTTAATCAATAAATATTAAATGACACATTATTTTCAAATGATGTAAGTGAAAACGTTGATATCTCCACATTCTACATTCTCCTCTAATTCTTATCTACCTTATCTTCTGGACATCAGAGGCCCAGAGTTTCCAGCATGAAGAAAACGCTTTTGACTTCTCCCAACCACAGAAAAAGCAAAGTAATTTCACAGAACATTTTACATGAAAAATTCAGATTCGCATCTCCTTTCACACTCCAGAACACCCCAGATCAGAAATATAAAAAAAAAAAAATTAGTGGCTCATAAGTTGGTCATAAATGACTCTTCATTACAGCAAAATCAAAAAATGGACCTTGCCACAGGAAGGATCTTCTCCATTTAATACCATGCCTCTGCTGTGGATGCACTGAATTTCTTATAGAAACCGAATGTAAGCTGTCTGACATGGAAAAACTAAGTTTTATAGCCAGCCTCAGTTTGAAAAATGGATAAATTATCCTACATGAAACCTCATCATCCCTGTCTCCCTCCCACAAAAATTATAATCAGCTTAGGGTATGTAGAATGGAAAATTGCAACTCCAACAGTTAAAGTTCGGTAAAAGATCTGACAAAAGAGTTACAGTGGGAAGTGTCAGGTGAGCTTAAGTGAAAGAGTTCCTACCTGCTTCACCTGTAATGTCTTCATTATTGGGGCCTTGGATATTATGGTGATAGCTCCTACTAAAACAGCTCAGACTAATATCCCTACATTAATCTTGTTTGGTGATATTGGAATCATGGCTGTAAGCTAATACATGCTCAGCACATGGGAGGATCAGATTTGATAAGTGAACTATTTTTTCTGGGGCTTTGGCACTTAGCGACACAGATAAGAAGCAGAAAATAGGACAAAACCGGCAAAGTAATATGAAAGCACATGATGATGGTTTATTAAAAGACTTACAGCTGAAGAATATGAATACCCCCTTTTTGTCTCTAAATGTGATGTACCAGCCCCCCTCACACAGCTCTTTGAAGGCACAGAATCCAGAAGTAACAGCTGAATTCTCAAATCAAAAAGCCAATGAGCTGGAATATTCCCCTCGAAAGAGATGATGGTGCCTTTATTGAAATGACTCTCCAAGAAGTGGCTGGCTCCCAGAGTGTGGTGGGGGAGCCAGCCATCTCTTGGAACAGATGTGGCATAAATGAGGAATAATCCAAGGCAGCCCCCCATGCCAGGCCTCTTGTCATCAGCCAACGGTGCTGCTGGGATGTTTAGTCTCAGGACCCCTGTCTGCAGGAACACAGGCTTCCCCTCGTCCAGGTCTCATTCAGAATAAGGAATTAACAGTAGCGCAGCCAGGATTTTCAAGAAGGTACTTGGTGGGGCATAATAAAAGGGAGCCCGAGCCCCAGGGAAGAGACTACAAGGCAGCATTGCCAACTACTGCTGCTGGAAACAAAGCTCTTTCGACAGCATCTCCTCTGCCGGGAATGAGCATGAATACCAGCCAAGCTTGCATTCCAGTAGACTGCAGGGGTATTTCAGCAAAAAAGCCATCAGATACACTGAATGGAAGATCGTCTTGCTCTTGCCAGTCTGCCCGCTGTAGGTGAGCTGCTACGTTTACAGAAAAATGAGATAACTAGGAGCATCTGCAAAAGCACCACCACATTTACCCAGTGTAAATAAACTTGTAACAAACACATCTTGCACACAAACTGTCGAGGTTCTTTAGCGTGCCATACTGTGGCTCAAGACCTTACAGAACAAAAGAAAACACAGCACTTAAAGAACCACGTTTGTTTCACTATACAGTATATATAACACAACCTTTGCATCCAAATTTAGAAATAAGTCTTTATTGCTTTCCATTGTGCAAATTGCCAAGTTGCACATCAACAATTGCTTTAGTTTCAGAGAAGGTAGCACATAAGAGGTGGAATAATTTGCAAAATAAGATGAAGTGTTGATGATTGTGTCCTCGCCATATGATAAAAGGGCATTTCACTGAGCTTCAGGATGCAGAGTAACAGCATGGTCCCTCCTGTGATCTCACTCAGGGAAAGGTCAGCTAGCTAGAGAAATTATATTTACTTTTGGAGCATTCAGCTACATAAGCTACCAGCTGGGAAAAAAGTGTTAACTGACTCAGAGGGAGATGCTTTTGCACCCCCAACATGAAGTTCGGAAGGGTTAACAATGAGAAATGGTGGAAGATGGTTCAATCAGCTGATCTATGCCCACAGTTCCAAAAAGAAAGCCCAAATGTTCCCAAAGTAGGGAGGATTCTCCAACGAATTTAAACCCATTCTCTATTTCACAGATGAAAAGGTGTGTACACATCCATGTTACCACGGAGAAAACTACATCTTTGCTCTCACCTGCTTGCGGATTTCAGGCTTTGAACTTTAGATTAATACAGGTAATTTTTTACCTTCACTTACCCTTCACCACAACACAGATGGTCCTGAAACTGAAAAGAAAACCGTTTACTAATGGACCCACAGGGCTGGATTAAAACCCCAAACATTACATTAAAACTCTCAAACCTTTGGCATATTTAAACCTAGTGCTGCATTTTGCGTGCTACCTGTTTTTCTAACGCGTTGGATCAAATTCTAAAGCCTGACCACTCGGGCCTGATTCTCATACCTTTCACAACAAGTAGCACTTTTTCCCTTGAAGAGCCCCCAACTAATAGAATTTGTATGAAGAGAGACAGGAATGTGACACTTTCTAGCATTCAAAATCTGGATTCAAATTCATATTTTACAGGTTGGATCTAGCCCACGATCCAACTCATTTGGCAACACTTTTTCTTCTAATTGAGATACATAGTTCAAATGAAATACCTCCGCAGTTAAAGACTACACTAAAAAGCCTTTTTCCAATAGTTAATTGAAATTAATTTTAAAGTAGTAAAAGTCTGATTATAGAACGATGTCATTTGCATGGACCAACTTCATTCTAACATTAGGTTAAGTCAAATGAACAAAGCTAATGAAGGTGAGAAGAGTAGCAGTGTTTTTAGCTGAAATTAATACTTTCGGCACTGTATGTTAAAACAGGTAATAATATCCTAATCTTTACTTTGACACGTGCTTTATTTCCATATACACATTAGTGGCAGGACATCAATTAATTAGTAAAATGAAATGAAAGATCTCTAAGGTAATATTAATATTTAAAAATTTAAACATCATTGTTCGTTACGCTGTTCTCTTTGATCTTAAGTTTTGCAACTGGAAACTAAACCTAACTTCTCCAGTGCATATAATGTTCAAGATCCCCTGATGCTAGTCTGACTGCTGCTCTGTATGGGTTTGCATTGGGTTTGCATGGCAAGGTTTTGGTAGCAGGGGGGCTACAGGGGTGGCTTCTGTGAGAAGGTGCTAGGAGGTGCCCATCAGCCATGGTGGTAGTACCTCTGCGATAACAGTTAAGAAGGGCAAAAAAACCCACCAAGAGCGATTGCAGACAGAGAGGAGTGAGAATATGTGAGAAGAACAACTCTGCAGACACCAAGGTTGGTGAAGGAGGGGGAGGAGGTGCTCCAGGTGCCTGAGCAGAGATTCCCCAGCAACCCCTGGAGAAGACCATGGTGAGGCAGGCTGTCCCCCTGCAGCCCATGGAGGACCCCACACAGGAGCAGGTGGAGACACCTGAAGGAGGCTGTGACCCTGTGAGAAGCTCGTGCTGGAGCAAGCTCCTGGCAGGACCTGTAGCCCCATGGACAGAGGAGCCCAGGCTGGAGCAGGTTTGCTGGCAGGACTTGTGACCCTGTGGGGGACCCATGCTGAAGTAGTCTGCTCCTGAAGGCCTGCACCCCATAGGAGAGACCCACGCTGGACCAGTTGGTGAAGAATTGCAGCCCATGGGAAGAAGTCATGTTGGAGAAGTTGGTGAAGGACTGTCTCCTGTGGGAAGGACCCCACACTGGAGCAGGGGAAGAGCATGAGGAGTCCTCCCCTGAGGAGGAAGGAGTAGCAGAGACAGCATGTGATGAACTGACCCCAACCCCTGTTCTCTGTCCCCCTGTGCCACTGGGGGGAGAAGGTAGAGAAATTGAAGTGAATCAAAGTGAAGTTGAGCCTAGGAAGAAGGGAGGGGTGGGGGAGGTGTTCTAAGATTTGGTTTTACTTTTCATTACTCAACTCTGACTTGATTGGTAATAAAATAAATTAATTTTCCCAAGTCGAGTCTGTTTTGCCTGTGATGGTAATTGGTGAGTGATCTCTCCCTGTCCTTATCTTGACCCACAAGTCTGTTGTCATATTTTCTCTCCCCTGCCCAGCTGAGAAGAGCAGTGATAATGCAGCTTTGGCGGGCACCTGGCCTTCAGCCAGGGTCAACCCACCACATGGTTTCAAAAGTGAGAACACTTCAAGTATAAAAGCAGTACAGACAAAAGACTATGCAAAAATGGTACTTTCTCATTCCTCATGCACCAAAACAGCAGGGCAAGGGAGCTTCACAGCTGAAGTGCACACTGTGGGTCCCCAGCTTCTCCCAAGGGACCTCTTGGAGAGCACCATGAATGCATCCCTGCCCATTGCCCATGGAAGCCAGGGCACGCAGCGGTTGGAGTGGGAGGTGAGCTTCCATATCTCCCCTCCACATGTAGTGAAGGCACCATCAGGGTGTTCATTCAGAGTCAGAATTTAGGACTCATCCTTGAATCCCATGGTTTAGATATAGCCGATATCTATCCACTTTACAAACAAGAGCAGCTGCTCAACACTGCAACCCCAATCCACCTGAGAAAACTCTGGTCTGAGAAAACGAGCTAACTTCTACACTGAGTCCTGCTTTATCAGTAATATTTTCTGTTAATAACATTGGAGCAGAAAAGATCTCATGGGCCACTGAATTTGGGGTCCTTTGTCATAGAAACTATACCACAAAATCTCTCACAAAATTACCAAGCATAGTCTAACAATAAGCTAAATTGTTTGCCACCACCACTGTTCCTGGGACACTTTTCCAGAACCTCACTATTTGGATGACTGGAAACCTACTTCTATTTTCTATCTTTAATTTATATCCCCCTCGGGATTTTTACTACGAGCAATGATAAGCAAGCCAAAAAGAGCTTAGTTTAATTCTCGAAATCAACATGAGCAAAGAAGAAAAGTCATTAGGAGAAGGTACCTCTTGGGAAGTAAGCAAGTTAGAATTCAAAGGTATAAGAGAAAATAAGCATCCGCTGTTCTCATATTCACCACTGACAGGTCTTAATTGAATTTTCTGGACCTACATAAACTTTTATCTCATTTGGTTTTATTACCAGGAACATAGTCCTATCATTTAGAACCAGGGGGAAGCACCTAGTCAAGAACATGCGTTTCAGATTTATGGGTACCAAAGAACTGAATGAAGTTTATGAGGACCATTATACAAAATTTTAGATATAATCCAGCCTAGAAAATGCTCTGATTAAAAATATTTATTATTTATTTATGATAGAAAGGGGCACATGCTTTCACAGATGAAAATTGCCATCTTCTAGCCAATTCTAGTTGCAAGCAGGAAAGAATGTAAAATCTTGAATTTAAGTTTAATTTCTGAGTTTACAAGTGACTCAGCCTGCATTCTCACACCAGTCCCTTTCCTCTTTCTGTTTCCATTTCCTCATCTTTAAAATATGGGTAATAATACTTCAGTATCCCTTGAGTGTTTCTTAAGCTTAATTAATTCAATGCTTTACAAAGTGCTTTCTGATCCAGAGATGGGAGTGCTACACATATCCAAAGGATTCTATTTTAGAACATATGTAAATAAAACTGTATTTTCTAGATCTTATTTGTAATACAGAATAGGAATGACCTGGCCTCAAGTGATCTTCTCTCATGGAAAAGGCATTGGAAACCAGGTCTGCAGCCAGCGTTTTCTCCCAGGTCAGTAGTCCTCCCTTGCCTGGGGAATGTGAGAATGTGGCTGCAGGCCAGACCTCTCATGCACAGAGGGAGGGAATTGGAGCACCAGGCCTCTGGCCAGCACTTGCCAACCAAAGCTGCACTTTTCTCACAGAAAGCTAATGGGAAAATGCATGTGCGCGCCAATGGGTCTTGCTCAACTGATTGCTCTGCAGCTGTCCTGCTAGGAAACAAACGTGACACAGGGGCAGCGAATTGTACAAGAGCTCAGGGGCCCCTTGTACCTTGAAGGAAGTGGAAGAGGAGGTCAGAAACTCTGGCCGGTCTTGTACTTCGTTAGTTCTGCAAATCAGATTGCTTAAGGTAGAACATGATTTTTGGAGCTGACACTCCACTGCAAGGTCGAAGATGGGAAGCCCAAGATAGGACCAAGGTTTTTCAGCTAGGGTTAAAGTGTTTATATGTATTCATACATATAAACAATGCAAATGTGTGGAAAAGTAGCCGAACAAGAATTATTGGTCTATTACTTCTGAGTCAGGAAGGGTCTATTACTTTCGAAACTGAAAGTAACCAGGGCAACTAGGATGCTTTTCCTGCAATACATCTGTTAAAGTTGGTTTTGCTCCTACACATAATGGTGAAAATTAATCAGAAGGCGGCTTCTGGCTAGCCATGATGTTTCTTTAAAATGAAGGAATGATTTGTCATGGAAAAAGTGTGGTCAAGTAGTTAAGCAGCAAGTTCAAACTCAGGAAGGCCAGGGTCTGTTCCTTACCCTACCAGACGCACCGGAGCAACACTAGTATTTTCTGCAGAACTCCTCGCTGGGAATGCAAAGTGCCTCGCACTATTTTAAGTCACCCCATCCCTGTGTCTCAGTCCTCCATGTGTAAAATGGGAGACAATAGCAAAGAAGTCTCACAAGGACTGTGAGATGCTCAGATGCTAAAGAAAGAGAGGCCATATGTGTTCCTAAAATAAGTAACAGCATGGATAGGGCTATTTTGGGACAATAGAGCTGTGCTAGCTTTGCATGCAACTGCCTCCAGCACAGCAGAAATGAAATCTATAGGAGTTTAAAAAAAGCATATATATACAGATACATACTCCTGTATGTTATGTTCCTAAGGTAAATTATTTTGGGTTTCAGACTGCTCAGGTGAGAGCAGTCAGAAATTGAGACAGGTACTGAACTCCACTTTTAAGTGGCATAGATAATGATGTGAACTGGTGCAGAGTAGCTCAAGAGTTCTGGCATTACTGGTCAGTAGTTTTAAGGGTGATGTCCAGGGAAGGGGACAGTGGTTTAGTGACTGCTTGGAGTGCCTGGTGTACCCTGGCTGCCCACACAGGCAGGGAGACCGAGGTAAACACCAGTGCCATGTGCAGGACCAGAGGTGTAGTGAGGTGAGGAAGCAGTGATGGTGGTAACGCTGTCTCATTTCAGTAAGTTTCTGGCTAAGGTTCTAAATATTGGTCTTCATCACCTCATGTGCCTAGTGGTGGCTTATGCCCTCCTGCTGGTCTAACTTTTTATATCTACCTCTGAACAATAAAATATAACAGCTTTGAAATATGTAGCTATAAACTAAAGAGCATGTGGGGCACATATATATTTTATGGCTGTTTGCCATGATTAAGGTCTGCACAAACTCCCTTTTCCTTGTCAGGTACAGCCATGCCCCAGACTGTGCCATAATCCAAGTAGCAGGGAGAAAAGAAGACACCATACAGGATCATTTAAATTTGTAAACAGACTTTCAGCAACTGGAGATGAGAGCAGGTCCTGCTGAGTTTACGTCTCACACCCAGGTACCTCATCACCCAGAAACAGTTTAGGTATTTATTTGGATATGGACCGAACAATCTGGCTTGTGTTCAACATAGAGAGTCAAGTCTGATTTCATCAAATATCCCAGAGCTTCACCTTAAAAGCTGGTCTTTTATATGTTTATATTAACACATATAGTCCTATGATACATTTCTCATTGTTTAAATTAGAAATGTCACAGTGACGTTCACTGCCTTTTAAGTCCATGAACAGATACAAAAACTAGGGGACTGTGAAAAATTAATGTTGAAAGTTATCCATGTTTCCCCAAAACTCAAAAATATTCACATTTGTGTTAAACTGCTTTACATATTCTAATTTATTTGCTCTTATTTATGGGTAGTTCCCAGGCTTTTTTTTTTGCCAGGAAATCTAAAGTGTGTAGGTATGTGTACATGCAAGATCAATTATTAGACTGAATTGCTAAAATCATCATAATTTTCACTCAAGGCTCAGCTCTGAAATGTGCTGAGCACCATAGCCAGATGCACTTGAAGTCACAGAATGCAGTGTAATATACATTAAAGATAGAGATAATTGGAATCACTGGCTATATTGGGCATAATTGCAAAGTTTTGGTAGGAGAAGGGGGTGCAGGGGTGACCTGTGTAGGAGGAAATGCAAGGCTGCCCTGTGTTGGTCACAACCATTTCCATCTGGCTCCACAACGGACAACACTGACAACTTGTGCATCAAGACCGAACCAAGAAGGGGAGCATATGGTGCCTCTGCAAAAACATATTTAAGAAAGGCCATAGCCACTAAACAAGAAGAGATGCTAGAGAAGGAGGGAGGCCAGAACAGGCACAGAAGAGGTGCCCAAGCAGGGGCAAGAGAGACACAAGACCAGGGGAGATGCTGGAGAAAAAGGAAGGATAAGAGCAGCCCAATCCAGGGTAAAGCAGGGGCAGAGCAAGAGGAGGCTTGAGCAGGGGTGAGGAGTCTCTGGAGCAGGTACGCCTCTGAGGGGACTGTGGCCCATGGAGGAACCTCATTAGAGCATTTGAGTAAGAAATAAGGAGCAGTGAAAGAAAAGAAAAACCCAGGCACTGACCACCTTCTCCTGTGATGCCTGTTGTCTTATCAAAGGTATGAAGCATGACATGTAGTGAGGGGCCTGGGGATGGGGAAGGGGAGGAGGGGTTTCACAGAGGGAAGTGGTACTTTCCCTAAGTGTTTGTCTTCTTTATTTCTCAATACCGGAATCAAGAATTAAAAGTTTACATTAATTGCAGTAAACTAAATTCTGTGATATTTTCCAACTCAAGACTCTTTTTTTGTCTGCGATACTTTGATAACAAAAGAATCAACCGGAACCTTTATTCCAAACCTGAAATAACTATCTACAGCTTAGCAAAAATGAGAAGCTTTCCCCTCTGCTGTCATTCTTCATGTTTTCACCATACTTACCCCAGATCCAAACAGGCCTGCATTTTATGAATTGGACAATGCCCAATAACTATGGGAATTAAAAGATAATAATGTGCTAAAACACTGACTGCCAAAGCTAGACAGACACAAGGGACAAGAAGAAATGTTTTTTCCTGACTATCCAGCTGCTTTGAATTCAGCTGAACCACAGTCTCTCTCTGAGAAACCAAGTGAAAATGGAGTGCACTGTGCGAAGTTGACCCGCCTGCTCACTCGGGAGCGACTCAGCCAACCCAGAACATGGAAGATGTGACATGAGCTTCTGAGGAGAGGGCCAGATTGCTCCCCGTGCCAAGGTATGTTGAGCCCAGGAGAAGGGATGGGATGCTAGCGAGCCCATCGTGATTCTTGGACGACGCTGGCCCTCATCCAGGCTCTCTCATCACAGGGCGCTTGAACTTGCAGGAACTACGCAGGGTCCTCGAAGGGCTGGAGCCAGATAAGTGCCAAGAGAGTGGAGTTTCTCCCCTTCTCCAGCTTCGTTTCCCTTGGTGTGTTGAGAATTCCCCATTGCCAGCCTGACCAGCCCAAAAGCGATGAGGACTTTGAGAACGAGCCCTGACTGTTGTTTAGCACTCACAACAGCTTAGACAGACCTTGGAGTTTCCCACTTTTTCCATCCTAACTGCAAGAGAACTGCAGACACTAACGTTAAGGTAAACGCATATTTTAACCAAAGCCCCTGCAGTTCTTCCCCACATACCTAGTTTCTACCAAACAGGTTCAAACACAAGTATTTCGTGGACAGAAGCTGGAAAGGGCCAGGAACTTTGCAGAAAGTTCCTATGAATGATTTATGGACAAACCATTGCTAATTCACAAAGGGTGTCCAATTTTTAACTATGATTGCCTTTTCAGTCACTCCACTGAGTTCCAGCTAGAACAAAGGCTGGGATTAGCACTTTAGGGGATGTATAATCAACAATCAGCAAGCCTGAGGTATGCAGACACTATTTATCTCAATGAAACTCTTTTTACATTATGATGAACTGAATTTAATTACATCAGCTTCATCCATCAGCTGACATGCAGTCTCTCTGGATATATTGTCTCTCAGAGCATTGAAGCTGCAGCATAACCAAGACGACATGAACTCTTAAATCATCTTCTCTAAAGCATGGAAACATGCAAGTTTTTAGGTAAAAAAATATATTTTTATTTTTCTTTAGTAGGGCCTCTTTGTTAGGCATGTTGAGTCTAGTATACCCATGTCCTGTAAAACTTTACTGGCTTATTTGTTTTGTGTAGAGTAGCACAACACAGCTGCTCTTTATGGACTGAAACTTCTACCTGGCACTGAAATGATCCTTGGCTTCATTTTATAAAGCTGTGGAAAACCTCAACCTGTGATTATTTTGTTAGCTTTAAAAATTACTTTTGTTTTCACATGCCTTTAGTACTCTCTAATTGTGCTAGGGAGTTAGCTGCATAATTTCCCTGGGCTGATTTGGAAACTATTCCTTCTGCCATAAGATCCATGTGTGTTTGTAGGATGGAAAGTTCCAGTTTGTGATTCAAAAGCTGCCATTCAATTAGATATGGACGTTTCAACTTCAGTCTGGCAAAAACACTACAGTGATTTCCCAACATCACAGATGCTTTATCTGCACACAAACCCTCCAGATGCTCATGCTGTCACATACATATCGTTGAAGGCTGTCCAACAGTGCTCCAAGATCCTAAAAGCATTTACAAAATCAAGCTCAACTGCACTCACCAATGGAGAAATCACACTGAAATATGATGAGAGCGAGGACGTTGAGATGTAAGCAATCACCACCAACGGGCAGGCACCAGCAGGAGCTGAGCAACTCTGGACAACTAGCTCAGGGTGGAAAGGGACCTCTGAAAGTCCCAGCTGTTTTGTTCTTCATTTTGACAACCAATCCATCATTTGATTTTGAAGACAGGCAAGAACAGGTTCAAAGCATTTAGGGTCTGACTCAAAGCCCTCCTGTAATCAGAAAGAAAATGCCATTGTTGTAGGGGTTGGTGCTGTAGGTCTGTGATGTGTCTTTGAGAAAACATCAATTAAGAGATTATAAAACACCATAAATTGCCAAACTTCATGTGGAAAAATATTTCTAAAGCTTTATTTTTCATATTAGTTTTAATTTTGCCTGTAGCCTTTTCTATTTGTTTGAAATTTTGCTGCTTGTATCCATGACCCAGACCTTACAGAATGGAGCATCATTACGCTCAGCTGCAAGGAGCATTCATCACAGACAAGACCCCATCCTTGCCCAAATCCAATTCTATGTTTCTCAGGCCCCTCAGAGAAAGACTGCAGCCTCACCCTCATACATAAAGAGGAAAAAAGTGCCTGCCATCATGATGACAGTTCAGAGCAAGATACAAGGGGGAAAAAAAAAAAAAAAGTAGCCTGAACACATCTGTGGGGAACAGGCAGTTTCTACTGGGGCTTCTCTACGATGAAAGTCACCACCACCATGGGGATTTCTCCTGCGGCAAGAGAAATAACCCCCAAACTCTCCCCATTCGGGCTGCACTTCTGTTGAAGTCATCTCCCAGTGAAGGAATGGAGCAGCCCATTGCCCCACTCAATACTGGCTAGAGGGAGAGAAAAATTTTCCACTCATTATTTTCCAGGTTCTGTTTTCGTTAGGGGAAAGGGCTCTGGAGCATTCTCCAGACCATCAGTAAAGGAGCGTGGGGTTTGCTGTGAAAAGCAAGCCATGAGCAATCAAAATCAGTCAAATCACGTAACAGCAGTGTTTGGACAATTATGAAGGGTTTGTCTCAAAATTCCTTTCCATGCAATGTGTTGAGAGAGAAATAATACCTGATGGAAACATCAGTTCAGCAAAACATTAAGCAGATACTAAATGTAAAGTTAAATATAAAATAAAAATTAACTCAAGGCAAGTATAACCCACAAACTTCCTATGAGTCCTTTCAGTTACTTCTTTGCATGAATTTACTGCTTACCTGACCCAAGAAATCACCATACCCAATCTATTCCCGTTTTTCTCTTCTAGGAATGGGCCAAAATCCTATTTTTTTTTAATTCCCTAGAAAATTGACAAAAATAGAAATATTCCCCATCCTCCTGCTTATGGACATGATGTGGGGTTCAACTATGGACTTCAACAGATGCTCATAATTACACAAGCATTTTCCTGAATCAGAGTTTGGAAGAAAAAACAGTATATAGCAGTAGAATGCTAATTATAACCTACTGAAGTCACTGGAGAAGGCCTGGCGCTACCATAGCTGAATTTGGTAGGGCATGTGCATGTGTCAAGGGTTTGTTTTAAAAGCACAAGACTACAGAATGTCAAAAGGACAGAATTAGTATACTTAGATATATTCTCGTCTCAGAACGCCGTGCGCAGGTTCTGCAGTAATGAGCTTGATAAAATCTCTCAGGTTCATCTGTGCCATCCGGTACTCTTTAGAGGCACGGGGAAAAATATCTTCCAAAGAGTAATACATTTTGAATCTGAAAAATATTTAGCTCCCAGGACAGTAGCTATGCATGCCGATATGAAGTAGAACTGAGAAGCGTGTTAATCTGATCAACTTCATGCTAGCCCAAGGGTGGAAAACCTTTTCCTTGCTGAGGGTCAAAGAGACCGGTCTGGCCCCATTACCACTCACCTTATCTAAAAATGAAAAGAATCCCACAACATGAAATTAAGTCACAGGTCACAGCCACTCAACAGCCAATATTTCCCATCCTTGCCCTAGACAAAGCTTTGTGGAGCATGAACCTTATCTTCTTGTCTGTAACTCTAAAGCCTAATGCACATATATATCACACTGTAAAAATTGCAATTTCCATAGTGGAACACTATAGGTCCTGCAATGGCACACACTTTTATGTGTTCTGTTCACAGCCTTGTTTATGGAATGTGTAAAGACTTTCTGCAGACTTAGAAAAGAAAGAAAAAGCATGACTCCAAGATTTTACCATATGGATTTCAGAATAAGGCAACAATTATTCCAGTCTTCCTGATGTAATTCCTTTATTTGCCTGATTTACAAAATAAGAAAAATAATGCTCACTCCTCCCTTCTAGTACACTGAATATGCAAAATAGTATCTAACTGTGTTATTTGATCTCCCATTCAGTAATCAGAAAAACATGTTCCTTTAAATTCCATCTAGTTTTATTGGAAAATTATTTGCTTCAGAAAATTTGTTTCTGGCACTTTCAAAAACTGTATTGCGTGATAACTTTGGTTTATTCTCATCATTTATTGGCTTGTTAAGCCATTTCATTTAGTGTTAATGATGCAAACCATCCTGTATAATGCTTTGATGCTGCCCACCATATTATTGCTTTGGTCTGCAGAATAGGGCACTTTTAGTACCTCTCTTTTAAAAAACATTACCATTGTTTAATTTTTATTACATAAGTTTTTTAAAAAATGCTGTCTCAGAACAAGCAATTTACAGATTAACTAATACCACAACAGCTTTTAAAAATCACTGCAGTGTTCCAGAGCATTGGCCTAAGACATCATAGCAAGAATTTTATGAGCTCTTGTGTTTGGGACAAGTACTGTGATTTATGCACACTACAACGTCCCTCTTTAACAGCTAAATGCAGTACAGTGCAACGCAGTGTCACTGCAGCATCACGATGCTGGAATGCCATGTTTATTGACACAAGAATGTTCTAGGCAGAAACTTTCCAATGAAAGAGACAGCGTAGCTTTGAGGGCAACCTCTATTGAACAAAGCTCCTTGTTCAATGTCAAGAGAAAGTGACTGATGACAGTAACAACGGAGGCTGGAGCAAGCAGCTGTGGCAAGCTGAGCTGCTTCGGGGAAATACCACAAAGCTCTTGTATGACTACTACCAACTTGCTATTGGGGCATCAGCGGGACTACACTGAGATTTCAGCAACAGAATCATCACAGACAGACCTCTATTTGTTACTAAAGGTGAGATCAAGCCCTTGCAGCTTTACATGGGAGAGAGAAATGGGAATAGATTGAAAATCCAGAATTCTCGCATGGTGGCATAGAAAGACAGCAGAAGTACTTTGCTTTACTCTATGTACCCAGGCTGCAGTCCCCCAGTCACCCCTCACAACACCACCACTACCTATACGTTAACTTCAACTACAAATTTCTTCTTACTTGAGTAGTTCTTCAACTTCAGCAGAAGATTATAAAACCTCTTCAGCACCAGAATGGCTGTGACATGCTTCAGACCTGTTGTTCTGACCTCACTTGGTCCTTTCAGGCAGGTGTCTATGGCATCATGGACTGTCAGCCCTGCCTTAACACTGCTGCTGAAATTTCTACCCTGTTCCTAATGGATGTAGCAGTTCTTTGGGCTTCATTTATGTTTTGAATGGTTTATAAGGAGGTGAATATTTTTCATGTGCTCCAAGGAGAGTATAGAGATTAAAAAAAAAGACAGACACTGAATTCTGCAGTGTACAACAGACATTCTCTGCTACATGATTAGTATACATAAAAATAGTATACAATGCCTGTGTAGTAGGGTCCCCCAAAAAGTAACTTTCTATCAGCAAGATAGGTTTTTATAGGTCTTACTGTACCTTTTTTTTAGAAATAGAATAGGCAAAATTTAATCAGAGGAGTCAGTCTAAAACATCTTCTACCCACTATAAGACATAATTTTTTGTGATGTATTTTTTTTTTTAAATCCATTCCCCCACTATTCCAGGTTATAACTTTTTCTTTTCCATTCCAATAGTTCCAGTAATCAAATTGTTTACTTCAAGGCTCTATTTTTTCCCGCATGATTCCCACCTTCTGTTGTGCCATTATATGAAAGACATTTTTGTTTGACATTTCACAGAGGCTTATTGAGAATAATACACTTCGTGCATCACCTTCGGATTTCATTTCAAGACATAAAAAGTAAACTTTCTTCAACCCCATGGAGGTTATCTGTTTTATCCCAAGTCCACCCTGGCTAGGAGAGCTCTTTTACACAACTGCTCAGGTAAAGCCCTGCATTTTCCATCGCTAAGGCTGCTTCCTCACCCACAGCTCAGGGCCCTTTTGACCAGTTTCTGTCTTACACTTTATGAACAGATTTTTTTTTTTCTTCTGTTTTTTAAACACAGGGGACCTCCAGAATGGTTATTTAAAATCTGACAACAGCTTTTCAATAATGCAATGACAGGCAGAAAACCATGAGATGGAAATCAGCTGAACAAGTCTATAATCAGTTTGGGACACCACTAGGGAAAGTACCCAAAGCAAGCACCAAAACTTACAGAAATTGTTAAATGAGACAAAGATATTACAAGCTTGAAAAGCCTTTCTGTGGGTTCCAGTCGAAACGCTGAATCCTTCTTTACCCTCCCAAAAGTGTATGTAGCTACACTGTGGTTTCAAATTCTATGAGGTAAGATGCAATGGGAAAAGGGTAATTTTCTCATAAAGTAAATTACCAAAACCATTCTCATTATCTCCCTTAAGTTCACTGTTTGGCCTTACAGATGTTAACTGTTATGCTGCCATCCCTTCAGGTCTCAAGCATGCTATCTCCTCCCACAAGTGTCAATAACAAATGAGACCCAGGACGCAGCACAACTGTGTATGAGTAGAATTGGCTTGATTTTCCCAAACATTAAGTCATAGAATCACAGAATCATTTAGGTTAGAAAAGACCTTTAAGATCATCAAGTCCAACTGTTACCCTAGCACTGCCACACCGACTACTAAACCATGTCCCCAAGCATCACATCTACCCATCTTTTAAATACCTCCAGGGATGGTGACTCAGCCACTTCCCTGGGCAGCCTGTCCCAGTGCTTGACATCCCTTTCAGTGAACAATTTTTTCCTAATATCCAATCTAAACCTCCCCTGTCACAACTCGAGGCCGTTTCCTCTTGTCCTATCACTTGTTACTTGGGAGAAGAGACCGACACCCACCTGGCTACAACCTCCTGTCAGGTAGTTGTGGAGAGCGATAAGGTCTCCCCCTCAATCTCCTTTTCTCCAGACTAAACAGTCCCAGTTCCCTGAGCCGCTCCTCATAAGACCTGTGCTCCAGACCCTTCGCCCTTGTTGCCCTTCTCTGGACACGCTCCAGGGCCTCGATGTCTTTCTTGTGGTGAGGGGCCCAAAACTGAGCACTGGACTCCAGGTGCGGCCTCACCAGAGCCAAGTACAGGTGGATTATCACTTCCCTGCTCCTGCTGGCCACACTATGTCTGACACAAGCCAGGATGCTGTTGGCCTTCTCGGCCACCTGGGCACACTGCTGGCTCATAATAGCCAGCTGTCGACCAACACCCCCACAGGTCCTTTTCCCCCAGGCAGCTCTCCAGCCACNCAAGCAGATCAACACTCCCACACATTTTGTTGTCTGCAAACTGACTGAGGGTGCATGTGATCCGCTTGTCCAGATCATTGATAAATATATTAAAGACAACTGGCCCCAGTACTGAGCTCTGAGGAACACCACTTGTGACTGGATGCCAACTGGATGTAACTCCATTCACAACAATTCTTTGGGCCCAGCCATCCAGCCAGTCTTTTACCCAGTGAAGTGTGTACCCATCCAAGCCATGAGCAGCCAGTTTCTCCAGGAGAATGTTGCGGGAAATGGTGTCAAAGGCCTTACTAAAGTCCGGGTAACCTGGCCCCTGGCACCTAGGTCAGGCTGACAGGCCTGTAATTCCCCAGATCCTCCTTCCAGCCCTTCTTGTGGATGGGTGTCAGGTTGGCTAACCTCCAGTCATCTGGGCACTCCCCAGTTAGCCAGCACTGCTGATAAATTATGGGAAGTGGCTTAGTGAGTGCTTCTGACAGCTCCCTCAGGACCCTTGGGTGGATCCCATCTGGACCCATAGACTTGTGTGTGTCTGAGTGGTGTAGCAGGTCACTAACCATTTCCCTCTGGATTATGGAGGCTTCATCCTGCTCCCCATCCCTGTCTTCCAGATCAGGGGGCTGGGTACCTGGAGAACAACTGATCTTACTACTAGAGACTGAGGCAAAGAAGGAATTAAGTACCTCAGCGTTTTCCTCATCCTTTGTTACTATGTTCCCCCCCCCATCCAATAAAGGATGAAGATTCTCCTTAGCACTCCTTTTGTTGCTAATGTATTTACACAAACATCTTTAATTGTCTTTTATGGCAATAGCCAGATTAAGTTCTAGCTGGGCTCCTAAACAGACAATGCAGCTTGCGCTGATCAAATGTTATTAGGGCACCGAAACAGGGAGGACCCCACTTCCCCTGCTCCTGTCCATGCACTACTACCTCTTCCCTTCTCCTAGCTTTGATACTCATCTTGCCTCTCAACAAGTCAGTTCAGCTTCCTGAAGTTTAAGAAAACCAACTCCACAAGAGACCTTGGTCAGAATAACCACGCAGTAAACTGAGAGGAGACTCACAGCCAACGTGATACAAAGCAGGGGATAACCAAACTTGGGGAAAAATAGAAACACCATCACCCCTTTCAAAAGCAAGAAGCTATAAGCTTAGCTCAGCAATCTTCACATTAATGGTCACAATGATTACCTTCAAAATATAGGACATATCTAAAGAACTTGGACTCTTCAACAGGAGCTTCTAATGAGCTCCGGATGGAGATAACATAAACGCTTAATGACAACAAATTATATTTTAAGTCTTAACTACTCCATTGTTAACCATTTTAGTAGAAACAGCAAGCTAAGGTGTTTATCTGCTGGTAGTGACTTCTCCCCTGGGTGAACTTCATTTAAATCTCTTCAAGGAAGAATGTCAAATTTAACTCTCTCTCTCACCACATCCTAAATCTTCTCAAACTGGAAGAAGAGATGCATTTCCAGAAAGGCTGAGTAGTCACAACAGGTTATTAGGTTTGTGGGGCTGCAAAACACAAGAGGTCAGAGCAGAGAGGCCTCATTAACCAAAAGTATAAAAGACCATGTTTGTCCTTCTCAGTTGGAGAAGTTTCAGATGCCAACTCTTCAACCCGGTAGTTATGGAAAAAGACTTAAATTAGCTTTACCTTTCACCAAAAGGGAGCCAAAGAGCCAAAGCGCCCTGGCCCTGCTGCCACAGCTGTGTATGAGTACGCATGCAAGCAGTACCCACTGGAGAGTCACCCCCCAACTTACTGTGTGACAAGTGGCTGACATGCCTACATCTACAAACTCAGGTTGGGTTTTGATGTTGACATTAGGCAGTCCTGCCTAAGGGAGAAGGGATAATGCTCTTGGTACATTGTGTATATTCTGCATTTAGGACTGGATGGAGGAATGCCATTTCACAGTACCTAAACCAGTCACCCAACACCCCAATGTCTCCTCTCTAGCCGGTTAGCCTCCAGGGTTCCATGGAAATTGGGGGAAACTGTAGAAATAAAACCAGATATCAAAGTTGCAGGGGGGAGACCAGGTAGAGGAAGAACTCAAGTAGGACAGAGACTTTCAGGGAGAAGAGAATTAACAGTGTTTCTCTATTGCATATGACCAAAGCCTCTCTCTTGCTTCACAGCTTTTCCTCGCCAGAGCTCAGAGCCATGACTGAAAGGATGTAGGAAGGATTTAAGGCCTTTCTAGGTGGTGTTCAGAATGTCTAAGAATGGCTGTATGTCAAGTAAAAACACAGTCCAACTTATTTTTTTAGCTTCTGGATGACTAAGGTACCAGCTTCAGTCTTTAACAACAATCAGCAACAGAGATGCTTTAAGTGTTGTCAGCTAAAATGTGCTAAGCTCCCCACAGTGCAACTTATGAGGTTTTACAGATTGTCTCTAAAATTTAGCCTGGCGCTACTGAAGGCAAATTCCTGCCTAATAAGCTAATAAATTGTGGTGAATGACCTTCTTACCTCTTATGAAACCATGTAAGCTCCAACAAGTGGGACAGAATAATTTAAATTCTTCACTGACCTGGAAAGAAACAGTGAATGCTGATTTCACCAAACGTTCGGGGTTCCTTATTGTGACTCAATTTCTGTCATCCACTTCAGTGATGCTCTTGGCCACTCTCTTCTAGGACGGCTGGGTAGTGGGACAGAGCAGGAACCTACAAAGGGGACATCAAATGAAGCGCCCCCGAGAGGCTTTCGGTTCGAGAACACAAACGCAGAGAGGCTGCAGCCGTATTTTTGACCACCAGATGGTGCCAAAAGCGCTATCTAGGGATGCTCACTCCAAATAACTATCCAAGGGCCTTACGGCTAAAATTATTAGGAAAAGTTGAATGAGACTGTAGTGAACAAATCAACTACAATTCATATGCATCACACACATCTCTTAATTTCCCTCTGCAATTTCAGGAAAAGACTGGGTTTCCTTCTCCCAGGCTTCCTTCCTCATTAGTGCTACAACTTCAACGTACAGAAGCTGTGAACCTTAATTACATCAAATGTTCTTAAAACCATACTCTCCCCCTACTTTCAAGGCCATTAAAATAGCACATTAAAAATGTGTTCTGATTAAGATGACTTAATTAAAAGACTTTAATGTGATTAATGTGACTTTGAAACAACTAAAATTGTCACCTCTTCTGTGTGGAGGACAGGTGACCATCTTCCTTAGAACTGTTACGCCAAAATTATATTCTTACCAGACTGCAGTGCCGTGTACAGGAACAAAGTGTTTGTAGAATACATTTCTAAAAATCAGCAATAATCACTGAAGGCAGGGAGATCCCTCGAGGGCCGAGAGGGCAGCCTGACTGAAGTCCAGGCAAGAGAGGCAAGGTCCCTGTCTTTACATTGATCTGCTGTAGGAGCTGGGGCAAGTCAATCACCTCATCGAGACTCTGATCCAGCCCCACACACTACTTGGATTCCAAACTCCGCAGGATGGGGACTGCCTTCTACACAGCACACGTACAGTGATACTCTCACCTCCAGTGAGCACGCAGGAGCTGCCGAAGTCATAAACAAGGCTGTGGAAAGAACTGTTAGAAAATGGCAAGAGTCTACAGGAGCTGCATCGCAAGATCACAATTTCGACATTGTGGCATTTGTACTGATCTACAAAAAAAGATGTATAGTTCTCTGTATACGATGTGCACGTAGAACTTAGCAAAAAAGAACCCTAAAATGGGCTTCTCATCCACTTTTGGAGGCTTCAGCTGTAGCTCAGCCCCACAGATGAGAAAGCTAGCAATCCTCCTTAAGACCACAAAGTCAGCTATTTACCGACAGAAGCAAAAGAGAAAGGCACTTTTACTTCCTTTCACAAAGAGGTATAGAAGACATCTCCATCTTTTAGAGAGGCATTTGCTTGCATGCGCAGTTTTTGCTTTACCTATTAAACTGTCTTTATCTCAACCCACAAGTTTTCTCACTTTTACTCTTCCAATTCTCTCCCCCATCCCCCTCAGTGAAAATGAGCAAGCAGCTGCGTGGGGCTCAGCTGTCAACTGGGGCAAAACCACGACAGTCCTTTTTGGTGTCCAACGTGGGGCTTGAAGGGTTTGAGATAATGACAGGTTTGACTGGAACGTGCCAGATCAAATTTATAGCTGTTATTGCTTTTAGCTATTAATTGGCAGGCTCCTGTGCTTGCCACGGGCCTGCCTTGCCTTATCGGACTTTAGCGCTCGTTAGTGGCTGCTTTTTGCTTTTGCAGCTCACTGTGGTGCTGTACTGCTTGTGATCTGACTGTGCTATGCTTGGGAACACCGTGATAACAGCGATGGCGATGTGCCTGGGCTGGCTGATGGCCAGGGCATCGCTGCTTGGTCTGTGCTGCTGCACTGACAGGTTGGAGCTCCTGTGTGCACTCGAGTCGCAGGGACTGTGACCTGTGGATGAGCCCATGTGGGAGCTGAACAACCTGAAGCGTCCGTGGCTGAGAATAAGTCCACACCAGAGCAGCCATGTCTCAAAATATCTGTGGCCATGGTCATGTCACGGCAGGTATAGCTCTGCCACAGCAGGTATAGCTCTGAAGGCATTGTGGCCCTAGGATAGGTCCATGCTGCAGCAGGTACACCTCGAAGCATCTGTTGCTGTGCATGAATTCATGCTGGAGCACCTCAAAGCGTGCGGACTTGGATGAGCCCACGACAGAGCAGGATTTGTGCTGAGAGCAGTGTTGGTAGCACAGGGATGTTTTAGGTGTCCCTGAGCAGGGCTTACACAGAGCCAAGGCCTCTTCTGCCTCTCACCCCACCCCACCAGCGAGAGGCTGGGGGTGCACAAGGAGCTGGGAGGGGACACAGCCGGGACAGCTGGCCCCAACTGACCAAAGGGACATCCCACACCCTATGGCGTCATGCTCAGCATGTAAAGCTGGGAGAAGGGAGGGAAGGGGGGATGTTTGGAGTGACGGCGTTTGTCTTCCCAAGTCCCTGTTAGGCGTGACAGAGCCCTGCTGTCCTGGGGATGGCTGAACCCCTGCCTGCTGTGGAGAGTGAGGAATGAATTCCTGGGTTTGCTTTGCCTGTGTGTGCGGCTTTTGGTTTACCTGTTACGCTGTCTGTAACTCAACCCATGAATTCTCCCACTTTCACTCTTCCAATTCTCTCCTCATCTCACCATGGGGGGTGTGAGTGAGCAGCTGTGTGGGGTTGAGCTGCCCACTGGGGCAAAACCATGACAAGAAGGCCGCACTTACATTTTGCTTATGACTTGTGTCTTCGTGAAATTGGCTCTGATGCAGCCTAAGATTTAGCTGAATGACAAGTTTGGGGTTTTTTTTTTTCCTCTTCTCTTCTTGTTTTCAGGGTTATATTCCAGTAATTTAGAAATTATTTGAGCTGCCTTTGATTAATGTAGCCTTGGTGGCAACATCTGCAGCAACAACAACTGTTTCTGCTTACATAGATGGAGTCTGCAAACAGGGACAGGAGAGCTGAGATCACAAAGTAATTCAGCAGCAGGGACTAACAACTTTTCATGGAAGACCTGTCAGTTGCAACCAGTATAAATCACCAAGCCAGGCGCAATTATCCCCAGTCTCTCACCTCCCAGTCTCCCACTATGTTAGCAGCCCCCAAATTAACTGCCTGACAGACAGACTTTCAGACTTACCCTGTTTCCCCCACCACACCCGGACAGGGGGTGTCCAACTAACCGTACGACGTTAATCACGTTCCATTAGTGTGCCAAGGTAAAAAAACACCACAAAACCCTGTGTTATCTTCTCAAATTCATTTTGAAAGCTTACACTTAGCTTCTGTGCATAAATTTTGGGAGAGCCTGTAAAGCCTAGTACCAAAGGGGATATTGCTCACCCCATGGGCTTCTGGACCTGGTAACTCCAAACGGTACCTGGCACTGGGATTTCTTTCTTTCCTGTAGGATATGACTGGCCTGGTATTTGCAACAGCTAGGCAAATACTCTCCAGATAAAGCATCATTTTGGAAATAATGGTTGAGACAACCACTTCCGTTAACAACTACAGGAAGTTTAGTAGTGATACAATGAAACCAAATGATAACACGGCAGTCCAGCATAGGTGAATAGCTGGCTCTCTGACTTAGCCCTTTCCTCATATTCCCTCTTCTACTATCATTTCACCTTCAACGCTGCTAGTACAGACAGGGCTCTAGGCAAAGGCAGCATCCAAACACCACACGAGCAATTCCTGCCGAAGACATTTTTGCACAGCACACTACTAAAGAGCCAGTGAATACTGGTATTTTGCCTACAGCTGGCACTTTGATTTTGTGACTGCTAGTAGCAGTATATGGCTTTATAAAAATTATTTCTGACCTAATGTGCATGCTGTCTCATTTTTTTTAACTTGCCCTGAGCGGAAGCTCAGAATGAAATCAGTTTAATAGAATGATTTTACTGGGTGTAGATTTTGTCACAAGTATTGCTTACAGTATTACAAAACTCACTCTCTTCAAAGCACAGCTGGGATCTAAATTAAGCTTAGAGAACACAGCTAGAACTCTGCCAGCCTGTAAAGTGATGGTATTATTCTCTTACACTGGGCTTTGCTGACACACAGATATACCCAATGGGCATTGAAAACCAGTGTACAGGGTTAGTGAGACTTGACTGTTTCATAATAGAATTTATTGCTTCTATTTATTATTTTCCCAAAGAAGAAATGAAGATGAGAAGAGGAAAACGTAAGATAGAAGACAGTTCTTCACAACCCATATTTCTATTGTGATTTCAAGAAGAAAAACAATTCAAGTAGCAGAGAGGGAATTTAAGAATATCCACATGCAGAACTCTTGACTTCTCTTCTATTTCTAGAATTAAATTATAGTATTGCCAGCACCAAGAGTTCAGAAAAAAAGGGGAATGTGAACCCTAAAGTCTCAAAAATACAATTTCTTCTGCAAATATGAAAAAATAAGTTGCCACTCTTTGGTTGTAGCATGGCTTCCAGAGAGAATGCTTTATGGAAAACAGTGTCAAGATAATCATAACAAAATTTGAAATGATTGCTAACACACATAGATATGAAACAGAGAGATAGTAACAGACATAAGAGAAACAACTTCCTTAAAAGTCTTATTCACCCTGCCCCCTTCTTTTACACATCATATTTGTAAGAAATCCTGGACTTAGATGGAGAAACTTCTTTCCTCACATGCTCCTTTCCCTGCTCTGCACTTTCTACTACCTTCTCATCTAAAACATCATCACATCCACCTCTAGTAGTTTCACAAACTTACTACTTTGAGTCAGCCTTCTTGCCTTATTTCTATGAACATTTTGGATGTAGACCCAATGTGAAGGAGCAGGGGGGACACAGACGGACATGGGGACTCAGGAGGACGACTGTCGTGGTTCAGCCCCAGCCGGCAGCCGAGCCCCACGCAGCCGCTCGCTCATGGCCCCGTCAGCAAAACACGGGGCAGAACGAGGCAACAAAAGGGCTAATGGCTTCGAGTTGAGATAACGACCGTTTAATGGGCCGACAAAGGGAGAGGGGAAACGACAATAGGGCCGCAGTAGTTATCCCGGGATGTAAACAACCGCGGTAACAAACGGAGTACTTTACCAACCGACGGCCCAAATGCGCAGCCCGCAAGGAGCCCATCCCGGAGCAGCCCCGGGCCCCTCCCGGCCAGTCCCTTTATAGGGGCCTGATGTCACGTGGTGTGGAATAGCGGCCGGCCCGGCTCGGCTCACCTGGCCCGGGCCTGAACATTAACCCCGGCCTGGCCACAGCCAGGACAACGATGCAGCTCTACAGCTGCTACTATGCAAGTGTATACCCATATTTGATGCCCTATGATCACCTACTTCAGACTACAAGCATCTTGATGCAGTAACTGTATTTTCCAAATAGATGAAACTTGTGAAATGATGCTAAAATATACACAGCAAGTAAGAGCACACTACACCTGCAAAGAAAGCACCCAAGAGCCAGTAAATGCCAAAAATAAGGGAACCCACACAACCTTAATCCAGAACCCACATTATCAGCATACAAGGCTTTTTTTTTTTTTTTTTACTATCAACCTGCCTTGCTTAGTGCACAAAACAGGGTGGGCTCATTGAAAAAGCAATCACTCAACATCCTTTTTGTTCAGTGATCCAGGCCTTGTCTCCTCTACGCTCTTCTAATCCTACTCTGAAGGCAGAAGAGCCCATAAGGAAAGCAGTATTTTGATCATACTCTTTACTACAGTATCCAGGTAATCTCTCAACATTTATTTGCATCTATTTTACAAGAACTGTTATGTGGCACTCGTTTTGTGAGGCACAATACAGAGTAAAGAATATGTGAGCATTACTTTGAAGTGCTCATAACCTGTCCAGCTGCTGAATTTGAGAGTACTCTACACATTTGGCATGCTTTTCATATTTGAAGTATAGTTTCGAACTGACAATAGTGGGAGCAGTAGCTCCTCTTCATTTATGCAAATCACCTCATAGACAGGGAATAGACTATTATTGCCAACTATGAAAAGCTGGGTGTGATTTGCCCATTGTCACACTGTCATGTGGCAGATGCAGCGATAGAACTTTACTTGCTTAAATACTGTTCAGTTGTTGTACACACACTTCCATTTTACTACCTGCCATTCCCCTACTCATTCACTGATTCTCCTAGACACAGTCCTTTTTTTGGTAAAGAAATGTTGCTCAGGCAAATTTTCAAAGTATTTCTACAGTTGGTGGGAATCTCTACATACATGGTAGAATAGCTCTGGTCAGATGGCTGTGTGGCCAGTAATCTCTGGCACATTCGGCATATAAATACAATCTTACCACATGGGTGTGACACAGTTGTTGTGCTCTAGCAAAGCAGATAAAATACTCCCCAGCACTGCTGGATTTCCTGTGAACACACACACATTGTTTTCTGAGGGATCTAGAAGAGAAATAAGACACTCTTACTTATAGGATGTTCTCCACAATGAAATGGAGGTCTTAACCTCCCATACTACATGACAATTCACCTCAAAGCCATTTTCTCTGCCTCAGTTTGCAGTCTCATCGAGACCCCTGAGCCTAGTAGTGTACAAAGACCCCAAGAAATACTTGCAACTCGATCGTTCATGGCCTATTACTGGAATGCTACACATACACCGAACAGCGTGCACCCAGCTGCCTGCTTCTGTTACAAGCAGGAACAGCTGAAGCGAGATGAGCACAGCTGGGGCAGCGAGTGCTTATCTTACTGTAACTGGTCTCAGCAACAAACCTTCAAGGAAAGGGGCACGGATGTTCCAAACACTTCATCTTGGCCCCTCCCCTTCGCCAGCTTAAAAAACACTCACCTGCTTCATGGGCCCAATCAAGGCCTTGAAGGTTGCTTCCCCCATAGATATCCAAACCACAAACTATACAGAAGTCCCCAAGTCACTGATTCAGCTCCTTCGCTTGCCTTTCGGGGGTGAGGTGCTGAGGCCAGTGACAGGCACAAACACACTTTTTTTTTTTTTTTAAATAATTTCAAACCCCACTAAAGAGGGAAACAAAAAAGAAATCCAACAACTGCCACCCTCCCTCGCTCCCCTTCCCCCCCCTCAAAACAGGCCCCCTCACTAGAGGGACTAACTCCCCCTAGCATGGATGCTTGGCCTCCCCTCTATGCCCCCTCAGGTACACCAGCTGCACTGCCAGAGGCGAACAGGGAAAGAAATCAAACGCCTAGAACTGCTGCTGAGGACATAAGTTGAAGTCTAAGCCTAAGTCTAGGCCTGGGCCTAGCCTCACAGCCAGAGGACCCCTCACCACACAGGTGCGAAAAGGGTGGCGCAGGCGCCCCTATCGCTGAATGGTGCACTTTACTGTCAATCAGTACTCCTTCCCGCCCCCCGCGCCGAGGCTGCGCGATCCAACCGCGCCTCTGTCCAACGCCATCGCGGTCGTCCTGACGAGCGGTGGGAGGGGCACGGCCCCGATCCCTCGCAGTCCGATTGGCCAAATCAACCGTCAATTCATCCCGGCAAGGCCCCGCCTTCTCACCGCTCCCCTCTGAATTTACAGTGCGGAGAGGAAAATGGTGCAGAGATCTCTCACGATCTGATTGGCCAAGCGGAAACGCCACTCAAGTCAAGACTCCGCCCCCCCGGCGTTACGGCGTCTCAGCTGACCGGTTAGCCCCGTGACAGGGTGGGGGTGGGCTTCACTGGCGAGTGGTCAGCTCCGTCAGTCACTCCTGCAGAGTCCCGCCCAGCAGTCCCGAGTCTCGCCCAAGGATTGGCTGCAGCGGTTTTCCGTCAGCGCTCCCTAGTGGGCGGGGCGCTTGAGAGTCTGTCTCTCCGACGGTGCGGCCCGGTGTCCTCCCCAGCGGCGTCTCGCAGAGCGGCGGCCATGGGGTGTCACGACGGGGCTGCCTGGGCCCTGGGGGTGACGGTGCTGGTGGCATCGGCTTGTCTCGCCGGTGAGCGAGCGGGGTCGGGCCAGTGTGGGGCGAGCGCCGGCCTGGCCGAGTGCCGCGGGAGGCGGGGAGGGCTGCGTAGCCGCTGCGGAGGGACGTTGCGGGAGAAGAGAAGGGNCCCCCGGCTTCGGGACGGAGAGGTGGGAGCGGGGGGCTGCCGCTGGAGCACCGGCTGCGCTCTCCCCGGCCCCCCACCCGGCCTGGCTCCTCTGGGGACTGCCGGGAGGCCCCAGGCCCTCGCCGTTCCTAGCTGGGGCCGTCTGGAGCATGTTACGGATTTGCGGACACACATCAATTTCTTGGCTCGTACGGATTTCCGTGTTTTGCCGAGCTGCTTCTGTGATCGTTGGGGGCGTTCTGTCATTCGTTGTGAGTCAGGCTGGAGGTCTGCAGGCCAGGCTTCCAGGCCCCAGAAGGAGTTTTGCTCAGTATACCTAAGTTCTTCAGTCCAGGTTCACAAAGGCTTTTGAGAGCTGAAGCTCTCCTAAGGTACAACTTCTCCAAGGTACAAGTTTGATTTAAGTTTTGTCTAGGTGGGTGGGTGACAGTGTGCAGGGTGAATCGCACCTCAGAACTTACTGTGTGGCCCAGCGGGGTATGGTGCTTAAGCAGGTACGGCATGCCTGAGGAAAAGGCTTGTGTTCCCAAGGTTAAGTTCAATTTTGCTTATTAAGACCTTGAACAAGTCAAGCAAGGCAAATTTGGGTAAAAAGGGTAGTCCTCTAATTTTACCCACCTAAGCCAACTTAAGTAGGCGAACTTGTCCTAATAGCCTTGAGGAGAGCAACATGTGAAATCCTGCAGGCTGAGCAGAAATACTTGTAAGAATTTTGTAAATTCCCTCCTAAGCAAATCCATCCGGAAACATTTCTGTCCTTCAAAATGCAGGTTGATACGCCATTAAAATTGATAGCAGGCCATCCAATGAACATGTATCAGTTTAAATCAGAAATTGCTTAAATCTGCTACGTAAGTATCTGTCGGATTGGCCAGTTTCCTCCCTTTTGCCACCCTTCCTCAACCTGCATCGCAGTACTTTGTTCATTTAGTGTGTTTATCATAATACAGCTCAGATTTACTGTCAACATTTGTATGCGTGATCACGATCCAGGTTTCAAAACAGCATCTTCAAGGTCAGATTGGCTAAGTTAATGTTAGGGAAGAGTATAAGTGCACAACACATCAGTTTACTATCACATTATTTTTGTAAATAGCCTTTAGATTTGCAGATGCTCTGGAAAATTATGTTATATAACTGCTTGGATTGGTAACTAATTTTCAGTGATCATATGAGTAAATACTTTTTTTTAGGAGGTTATCTTATTCACTGAATTTTGGAGTATGTAGTCAGACTGATTATATAATTAAAACTTAAACTTAGATGTCCTGCAAATATTTATTGTTCTCCTTGTTTATCCTTAGTCTTAGGTTAGTTTTCTGGTAGAAACATACACAGATTGCTCATTGGTGAGAATATGTCTGAAGTTTTGCGTTGTGCATGTTACTGCTTACATATACGAAATGCATTTTAAAATTTGTTTAGATAAGTCTTTATGTACACAGTATTGCAGTTATGCTTAAGTGACTTTAAAATAGGAAACTAGACTGAAATAAGGCCATCTTTTATTTCATGGAGTCCTCTCTGCTTTATTACACAATAAACTACTGTCATCATAATACAGATTAGAAAGAATGCTTTTAGTCAACTTTGCTGTTCAAGGTCATGAGGGAAAGAGGGAAGGAGGGATTGCAAATGAGTGAAAACCCAACATGAGAAGTAGTGCAGATTGTGGCTTTACACAGTCAGCTTAGGTCCAGTACCGCGTCTGAGGAAGAAAAATGTCTCACAATGTCATGTGGTTGAGAAGGCAGAGCAGAGACACCGGAGCGGTTCTGCAGAAGCCAGATTGTTCCTGGCAGTGCTCTGTTAAGCCAGCACTGACAAACACTGCTGATCCTCCTGGCTCTGGGTTCGGTGGCTCAGGCTGTTGTCTGCATGAAAAGGTGTTATGCCAAGCAGTCCTGGAAGCAAACAGAGCCGTATTGGTGCATAACTGCTTGTGAGCTAGCAGGATTTTGGAATCTGCCTGGCTCTCCTGAGAGCTGGTTTTACCAGGTCTGAACTGTAACACTGCTCAGAACCTGCTAGTGAGCACGCAGAAGTGTGCTGTTGCTGGACTAATTGTCCTGCTTTTGTTAATGTGGATTTGTCCATCCTTAGTCACTGCTGTATAGAAACCTTATTGTGTATTCCAAAGCGTTGAAACAATTTTCTCATTATTTGTGTTACATAAACTGATAGATATGAGAACAGTGAGGAATAAGGAATCTTATACGCTCATTTTTCTGTGATGTAAGGGAAAGACTGTAAAAACCTGACAGCTCTTTTTGTTCGTTTTTAGGTGTATGCGCTGATGAATTTAGCGTCTTACGATCACCTCAGTCAGTTGTTTTTCGAGATGGAAGTTGGCCCATTCCTGGCGAGCGGATCCCAGATGTAGCGGCGTTATCCATGGGCTTTTCTGTTGAAGATGTATGTTTCAGGTCTTGATTTTGAAACACCTCTAAAACTACAAACCTGTTCACTTGACATGCAAATCTTCCTTCATGTGCTGGAATATATAAAATATCACCCTGTTTGTCTTGAGGAATTTGTGACTTGTCAGAGTGTCGTTTCCAAGCATAGAGCTATTATCAGTCACATGAGCAGCAAAAGGCTGTGCTAGCCGGCTAATTTGAATCATCAGCTACAGAAGGAAGCAAGCCTGTGGAGTCATTATGGTGATGTTCTTCCGTTCTTCTGGGACCCAGCTACGTGCTGTATCCCCCCCTCCATCCATAGTCACGTACTGAGTATCTGTGGAAACCACTGTCATTTCTTGCCTATCAGCTATCCATAGGGCTCTGCTCTTGGGTGCTCTGAAGACTGTGAGAAACGCCTTGGCTAGGCAGGTCAGCAAGCTTGTCTGCTGTGCATAGTTAATAATAGTTAAGAATAGTTGGGAAGTAATCCAAAGACTTGAAAACCTCATTTGTGATAATGTTTCCCAAATTGAGGTTTTAAACACAGCTTTGGTGATGTTTAAAGTGAGGTACATGAGTAGAAGCCCTTTGATTCTGTCTTGTCTACTGAATTTTTGGTGGGCTTCAGCAGGGCTGAGGGACTGCTGAAACAATATGGGAAAACTTAATAGCCAGGCATCCCTAGCAGTGTCTGTGTGCGGCCAGGTACTCAAAGCTACAAGCTGGGATGTTCTTGCAATGCTGGTGTGGGAGGCCGATTCCCATTTCTTCCATACTGCAGCTGAGCAAGAGGTCTGATAAGTCTGGTTTGAATGCAGGTCTGTTTAGCCTGTGTTGTGGCATTTGTCTGAAAATAACTTGCTGCCAATTATGCTTTTTTGTGATTAAACTAGTAACAGGAATTCTTATGAATAGTATTCCTAAGAAGTGTATTTTGATGTTTTTATCCAGAAAAACAATACATCAAATGGTATTTGGTGCACTGCATGTAAATACAGCCAGCAAAACAGTGGTGTTTGGTCCATTTTGAACACTTGACTTTTGGCAGACTGGTCATCTGGAGGTGTAACATGGTTATCATGGGGAAAAAAAAAGGTTCAGTACTCACTCTGCCTTTGCCAAAATTTGGAATTTGTTTGCTGTGAATGGTCCCTAGCACCCTCTAGAAATAGTTCTTTATTACTATTATTTCAAATCTTAGGAGCAGACAGAGAAGGAAGTGTTCAAATTATTCTGTTCAGGTAAGCCCTGAAATTAAAAGTAACCAGCATTGTGACTAAGGCAGAGATCACAATGTAGGCAGCTGCCAACCCTGGCAGGAGAATGCTGCAGGGCCCAAACACCCATTTTGCAGTTTCCATCAAGGCTGTAGTCTAGGAACCCAAACTGACAGTGCAGTAGATATGCTGCAGAGAATTTAGAATTCTTACTGCATTACATAGGGGATTCTCAAAAAACTGTCATTCAATATTGCCCCCTTGTTAAGGCGAGATAAAACGGCACCCCTTTTTTGTCCCTGATGATGCTTTAGAAGGTTTTTCTTTTGTTTCTTTTCAGTGATATAGACCATAATGTCAATGACATCTAATATCCAAATAAATTGGTTTTGTAAAACTTAAACAAGCAGTTACCATCTTTTACACAAATGGAGGAATCTGTTTTAATTCATTCCAAATAGATGAATTTGTATTTTGTGCCTGAGTAAACCAGCCACATAATCTTCACTGTTCCTACCGATATACAACTGTAGTACGCTACTACGGAATCTTTTTATGTTTATTGCAAATTTGAAAGTTTTGTATTAGTAGGTTGTTGGTATGATTGCAACTCCCCTCCCTTTTTTCCCCCCAGTTTCTTTCTGGTACTGAAAATATCAAGATGATAGTGTTTTAATGTGCCTAAACCTGTTTCTATGGTGTTTTGTGAAAAGGCTTGTGGTTTTGCTTTTTTTTTTTTTTTTTTTTTTTTTAAATTCAGCCTTCACTGATTAAATACAGACAATGACATTTCTAATTTAATAATGGGAAATAACTCTTGATACATCCGATATGTGTAATGCTTTTTCAGTGTAGACTTTGCTGTGAAGTTTCTGGCAGGTTTTAAACCGTAGAATCACTGAATGGTTTGGGTTGGAAGGGACCTCAGAGATCGTCTCATTCCAAGCCCCCTGCCATGGGCAGTGACACCCTCCACTAGATGAGGTTGCCCAAAGCCCCATCCAGCCTGGCCTTGAACGCTGCCAGGGTTGTGGCCTCCACAACCTGTCTGGGCAACCTGTTCCAGTGCTAAACTAACATTTTCTTCATGGTTAACTTAAGACAGCATTATTCAAGATGAAAGCATTCTAGTATTAACCTAATTCCCCATGAAATTTCCAATAGGCTGTCCTGCACAGAGGTATTAACAAGATAGTAAGTTATTTTGTTGTAATGGTGGGGGAGGGCTCCTCTCTTTCTCCTTGTGAAATACAAGGGTTATTTTTTTCATTATTTTGTAATAGGACCTTTCCTGGCCTGGGCTTGCAGTGGGTGATCTGTTTCACAGACCACGAGCTACTGTGCTGGTAACAGTGAAAGGAGTAGACAAGCTGGCATTGCCTGTGAAAGGGATTTCTTACCCTATTGAGAATGTGAGTATCCACGTTTGGAATTGTCACGCGATTTCTGTGACTCTTGTGATCTAATGAGAAGTATGTGACTCTCTACTGTAGTCCTTTATGATCACTTATTTCTTACTTCACTTGAAGTTCACGTACCCCTCCTAGAATGATGGATCAGACTGTGTAGATAAGTATCCAGTCAGCCTCCTGTACAAGGTGAGAGGCCTTTAAGATCACCCAGGGTCTTCTGTGTTGGGTTCAGTAACTTGTTTGACCAAGGCATGTTCTCCTTGAAAGGCATCTAGTTTTAATATGTTTGTCCTAAAAGGCAGAGAATCCGTTGCTTCCCATGTTAACTTACTGATATGTAGTCAGAATTAACTTTTTTGCTTCAGCTGAGTGTGTGTTATAGCATTTTACATGATGTTGGTTCGTTGATGTACTGTATCACCCTCTGAGCAGTTTTCCTCAAGCACTTGACTATGAAATATAGCACTTTGAGACACCATTCAGTTACACTGTATCAAAAAGAAAACAACAAACAACATTACATTTACCTGTCACTGTCAGTCTTTGCTGAGACTCTTTTCTCACACTTGTCACAGCATCACAGAATCATTTAAGTTGGAAGGGACCTCTTGAACAGGGTCAGCTAGAGCAGGCTGTCCAGGACTGTGTCCAGTCGAATGTCTCCACAGATGGAGACTCTGCAACCTCTCTGGCCAACCTGTGCTAGTACTTGATGACCCTTACAGTAAAAAAACTCTGTTCTTGTGTTCAGATAGAATTTCCTGATTTTAAATTTATGCTCATTGCCTCTTCTCCTGTCAAGGATTTTGTCCACACACCTCTTAATAGGAACACAGTAACTTACAAGCTGTTGGTAACTGTACGGTGTCTACTCTCTTCTCCTTTATAAATACATTGTCTGCTTTAGTCCATTCTGCAGCAGTATCGGACCAGTTCTTCGCGTTCAGCTGTTGTTTCAACAGCATGAACCCACAAAACCTTTTTGAATAGGTTTTTTTCCAGGTTATTTCTAGTTCATTAATTTTGCTTCTTCCCATCTTGGAAAATTTTATTTTCCACCAGTTTACCATGCATTTTGGCTCTATGTGACTGCTGTGCTCCTGTTAAGAATTACTATTTATCATTTTATTTCAGTCAAACTGTGGAATCATCAGTGACAATGTTGAATAGTGTTTTGTTTAATATTGACACTGTATTGCACACCCCAAGATGAGGTGATGATTTCTTTATGAAATTACATTGACAGCTATCAGGCAGTCTTTTAATGTATTCTAAAATATCAGCATTTAATTGGAATGTTATGTGGTTTTACATTGAACTTGGGTCAAATTCAGCTTAACACAGATCTGCTTTCACATCAGCTTTCAAGCACAGCTCACTAGTTCAGGCACAGTTACACACTGACATTCCTAAAATGGTATCTGGACCCAAACTGATTTGGGATTGTCTGCACCTGACTGTGTAGGCATTGTGGACTTGCTGAAACCTTAAGTCTACTTGAAGCCTTCAGTTCTATTTGCACTTGTAACTTTGTCAAAGTTCTGATGTATATGTATGCGTATTTTCTTTGTTTCCCATTAATAGGAATTAATATTCCTAAGCTTTAATTGTTTCAGTTAACTGCTGCAATGGCTTCAAATGAGCTGCACGAAATGTATTTTAACAAAGTACTAGTTCTCCAATACTCAAGAAATTACTAAAATTTATTAGAAAAAATATTTTTACGCTCTTTAACTAGTGAACAGAAATGTACCATTCTGCTTCTTTTTAGATGAAACCCAGAAGTAAGCGTTTAGAAAGATTAACAGTTTTATTAGCTTCCCAGTAACCGCACTATACTGTGCTAGGATTTCTTTTATTCTTAATAATTTTTTATATGGCTCTTTTCTGTGGTGTTTCTGCAGTTTGTCTTTGTACTGATACATTTTTCAATCCTCTATTTTCTGTGGTTCATAACTTTCCATTTGCGTTGAGATTGGTTTCCCCTTTTGCATTGCTTCTATATTTGTTGGTCTTGCTTTACTGATAAAGAAGGCTATATTCTTAGCTTAAGTAACCCTCTTAATTACACAGTCATGGCTCCTTGGAGTTCTTAAAAATATATTGTGTCCACTGCATATGCAAAGAAACTCTTTGTTCATAGATACACAGTTGATGTTTTCATTTGCACATTGGCTGCTATCGTTTGTTGTTTTCCCTTTGGAAACATTCATACTCTTTGCTCAAAAAGAGTTTGTCCTATTTTTCCAGACTTCTGTAGTTAAGCAGATTATCTCCTTTTATATTGTTACGCTCTGTTTTACCTGAAAATCTAACTAGATTTTGTCTTCCAGGCTGTTCCTTTCAGTCTTGACAGTGTTGCGAATGCTATTCATACTTTGTTCTCTGAGGAAACTCCCGTGGTCTTGCAGCTGGCCCCCAGTGAGGAAGTGAGTATTGCTTCACTTCTGATTTCAGATGTTCTAGATAGTAAACCTCTTTCCACTTGTGTGGCTGGAGCAAAACCAAATGATTATATGAAATATTCTGCATTGGAGAGAGATTGCAAGCCTGATTGACTATTAATGTGCATCTGGAGAAACTCAAACCTAGCCTCCGTTCTTATTAAACGATTATTTCTGCAGAGAGTGTACATGGTGGGCAAGGCAAACTCCGTATTTGAAGATCTTTCTGTCACACTGCGCCAACTGCGAAACCGCTTATTCCAGGACAACTCTATTCTCAGCTCCCTTCCTCTCAACTCCCTCAGCAGAAACAATGAGGTAAAAAACTTTAATCAGTGGGAATTTTTATGATTTTTTTTCCCTAATATTCTCAGTTAGCTTGTGCTTTTCCTTTTCTTTCCTTCTTTTTTCTTCCCTTGTGTCCTGGTTTCAGTTGAGAGTTAATTTTTGTCATAGTAGCCAACATGGGGCTGTGTGTTGGGCTTGTGCTGGAAGCAGCGCTGACAGTGCAGAGATGGTTTTGCTGTTGCTGAGCGATGCTCACACAGAGCCAAGGCCTTTGCTGCTTCTCGCACTGCCCTGCCGGCGGGATGGCTGGGGGTGTGCGGGGAGTTGGGAGGGGACAGACAGGGCAGCTGACCCCAACTGACCAAAGGGACATTCCATACCATATGGCGTCATGCTCGGTTTGTAAGGGGCTGGGGGAAGAAGAAGCGGGGGGCAGCAGCGTTTGGAGTGATGGTGTTTGTCTTCCCAAGTCCCTGTTAGGCGTGACGGAGCCCTGCTGTTCTGGGGATGGCTGAACCCCTGCCTGCCGTGGGCAGTGGGGAATGAATTCCTGGGTTTGCTTTGCTTGTGTACGTGGCTTTTGCTTCACTGATTAAACTGTCTGTATCTGAACCCACGAGTTTTCTCACTTTCACTCTTCTGATTCTCTCCCCCTTTCCGATGAGGGGGACTGAGTGAGCACCTACGTGGTGCCCAGCCAATGGCTGGAGTAAAACCACGACACCTTGTTTTGCCTAGGACAGCCCACTCTAATTTTTCCTAACTGAATTGTAAGAACCGAGTTTTAAGGAGGTTTTTTGTAGGTAACTTTATTGAAAGAGTAATTTTCTTCTAGCATGTTCTGATGCTGTAACAGACATAACCTGTTATAAAATACTGAGACCTGCATCAAAATGAGACTTCCCTAACTTTGATTCCATCAGAGGAAATACCTGTCTCTTTCTTTCTGCCTTTTCCTCCAGGTTGACTTGCTTTTTCTGTCAGAACTACAAGTCCTACATGATATTGCAAGCCTGGTAAGGTTTTTTGAAACAGTTTCCACATCCTTTGTCACAAACTTCACTACCTTTAAACTCATTTAAGGATAGAGGGGCTGTAGCCAGGATACTTGGCAACCAGTGACACATTTTCAAGCGTGTTCATCAGTTGGTTGTATCAGTTATAAATAGCTTGCGAACACATTATTTATCTGACACTGGCAGAAGAAAATGAGAACCTTTATGATCTGTAGTTTCTTTTGTATTGTGTTTGGTGAGAGCAGGAGGAGATCTGAACTGCCATTTCTCCATACTTAAAGACACAGAAGAATTTGCTGGGGATTTCCTTGTATTGTTACTTGAAGTATAGTGGTAGTTAAGTTCTTTGCCCTGTCGGCAACTTCAAGATATCACAATAACGTTTTATCTGAAAAGGCTGGAGTGACTTTTGTAGGGTGAATAGTGATGGTGATAGAAATGCTCCAATGGAGGGGTGAGCTTTTAATTCTAATCTTTTTAAGCAAAAAGCTTCTTACGATCTTTCTACAAAGAAGCTACTGTCTTGTTGCTGGGGTTTATGATTTGGGTGTTTTTTTTTTTTTTCCCTTCTTTGTTTTGTTTTGTTTTTTTTTTTTTCTCCTTCAAGCTGCAGCCCTCAGGTACTTAAAGTGAAAGAAACAGTCATGAAAAACTCAGTTCACATCAGGTGAAGGGCTGGTGAGAAAAATGAGGCTCTTGCGAAAATGAGGTAGAACAACTTGGTTCTGTCTTGCAGACTAGAAATGCTGTAGTTAAAGTAAATGGGAAGGTAGGAACAGATTGAATTCCTGGCTTTCAGAGACTGTTCTCGTGTGCAGGCAAATGTCAGTGCTACAGCGTCACACCTGAAGAAGTGCAAGAATATCACTTCTCTTGTTTGAGATAATTTGGATGACATTGGTTGGACTTTATGACAATGGGATGATATTCCTTAAGTAAACTACTTTTGTATGTGGGCAACAGCGAGTTAGAAGTTGCAACCAGTTTTGCAAGGGCCAGCTTTAGTGGAGGGAATAGCAGTATCCAACTATTGTAGTTAGGGTTTTTTTTTTTTCTCTCCAAGCTTTATTTTTATGGTAATTACAGAGCAAGGATTCTGATGTGAATGAGTATAATGTTTCCTTTCAGTAGAGCTCTATATTACATGTATACAGCCTCGTGTTAAGAATAGATGCTTCATGATAATTACCTGCTTTCTTCTATAGACTAAGAAAAGAAATAATTGTGGATGTCTTCTAGTTAAGTTGGCAAGAAATTCTACTTCCTAATCAGTATGCAATATGACTTTGGAAAGTGAGGCTGGATTAGTCCCAGCAAACTGATTTTGTGAAATGTGTTTTTTAAAGTAACCTGTGCATGAATTAATTTCTTTCTGCCCTCACTGGTGTGCCAAAGCTATCTCGACACAAGCACTTAGCCAAAGATCACTCTCCTGACCTGTATTCTCTGGAACTGGCTGGTTTGGAAGAGGTTGGGAAGCGGTATGGGGAAGACTCTCAGCAGTTCAAGGACGCTTCTCAAATTCTTGCAGACTCTTTGCAAAAGGTATGCTTTCTACCAAATGAACAAAACTCACAGGAATACTAAGGAAATAATTTTTTGTTAGCTACATGAGAGTTAGTTTATTGACAGTCTTCTGCCTTAATTGTCTGTCAGCGATGGCTTGACTGATGCTTGTTTTTCTTTTTTGGTTTTTAAAATGCAGTTGTTCAGTTATAAAATTGAATGCTACAATTTGTCTCTCTGTGGAAGGTGTTGACATGATTCTACAATGTGTTAGATATTTTGGGTAAAGGAGTAGGAATGTATTGAAACCACATATTGACATCAGTCGTTATGTTTGTTTTTCCTAAATAAATGTCTTGTATTTAAAACCACCAAGAAGTCTCACAGAAACTGGCTCTCAGAAATGTGGAAATGTCTTTATCCCAGGGTACAGTGGTCAGTTTCCTCTTGCTCACAAAGCTATATAAATGTAAATTTCCGAGCCTCTAAAATAACTGTTCTTCATCTATTAATGTGCTCAAGAAAGTACTTCTTTAGCAGATCTTAAGTAATCATCAGATAAAATCTTTATTAAGACCAGTCACTTTTGAGAGTTTCAAAAGCATGATGGAAAAGTACAAAAGCATGAATTTGTGAAGCCAAATAACTGTTGTCTCTAAACTTTGGGCTATTTTCAGTTAAGCAAATATATTTAAATACCAGACATACTAGTCTTTGGACCACATCAAAATATATATGTTCATAATTTCCCAGTGGAAAGTTGAGAACCTTAGTATTTTATTGAAACTGACAGACATACAATGGGGAAACTACATGGTGATGGGCCGTTTATGATAGGGGTGAAAGAAGGAGTTTTAGGCTAGAAAGCAGTCATAAGCCACAGTCTGCTATACAGTGGTTGAGAGGTTTTAAAGAGATGTTGTAAACCAGGTGAAAGTTGGAACTTTCTTAGTGGAGTTCTAAAATAGTGTAAATTTTTACAACTTTCCATAAGCTTCTTAATCCTGAAGCTGACATCTTGTGCTTTAGTACATCTTGCTAACAAACTCTCCTTAATTCCTGGCTACAGTGTAGGTTTTAAATTAAACCATTATTGTTTTTCCAGTTTGCAGATGAGATGTTTAATCTGTATAGCGGGAATGCAGTAGTAGAAGTGGTGGCTGTGAAGACATTTAATTCTCCCCTCACGAGGAAGACTCGCTCCATTCTCCAGTCTTCACAGGTAGCAGACGCATGTTTTTCTCTATGGAGTTTACTAAAAGTGGTCCAAACTGCATCACTTCTTCACTTGAGCATAATACTTTTTTTTAGGGGCTAGAATACAGACTGGGGCATGGGTGTGAAGGCATCAGGTTACCTGTCTTGATATTGATCTTCGCTTAATCATATAGTAGTTTAGGTTGAAGAGGGCCTCTGGAGGTTGTCTAGGAAATCCTACTGCTCAAAGCAGGATTAATTTAGATCAGGCTGCTCAGGTCCTTGTCCAGCCAAGTTCTTAAAGTCCATGGCTGGAAGTCCCACAGCCTCTCCAGACCCCTTGTTCCAAAGTCTTAACCACTTCCACGACAGAAACTTTTCCCCTTATGCCTTGTTAGGATTTGCATTTCTGCCCTTTTCTCCCCAGTACTACTGTGCATACTGTCTCCAAGCACTACTGTGCATGCAAGTCCTGCTTCCCGGGTGGGGAAAAACTTGTTTTCCTTGACTTGCTGCCTACAGTCCAGATCCAGCCCAGGATGCAGTGCCCTTTTGTCACTGCAGGGGCACACTGCTGACTCCTGTTCACCTTGTCCACCAGGAGCTCCAGAGCTGCTGCCCAGCCAGTCGGTCCCCACCCTGTGCTGTCACCAGAGGTTATTCTGTCCCAGGTGCAGGGCTTTGCGTTCCTCCGCATTGAATTCCACGAGGCTCCTGTCAGCCCATTCTTCCCATTCTTTTGGATTCTGTTAATGTCAGCCACGTGATTGCTTTTGCATTTTGTGCCCTAGCATCAGAATTGTCTGAACAAAAATGCATCTCGCTTATTCAGATTGCTCAGATTTTTGGTGCAGTCGGGATGTGCTTTGTATGCAAGCTAACTTTAAAGTAATACACTTACTTTTTCTATTACAGACCGAAACAGAAAATCCATATAACCTTGCCTATCCATATAACTACAACTACTCTGTAATCTTCAACATTATTCTGTGGATGATGATAGGTCTTGCTTTAGCTGTGATAGTTATCTCCTATAACCTCTGGAACATGGATCCTGGGTACGACAGCATTATTTATAGGATGACAAATCAGAAGATAAGAATGGATTGAACAACACTGTATTTCAGTGCAAGAAAATGATGAAGAGTAAGGTATCCTTTCAACTGTGGAAAAAATATTCTGACATGGTTAATTGTGGAATTTTTTTAAAGGTGTATTTATTTCTAAGTATTTTTTTCCCTCTCAAGCCTATTTTAAATGTTAGTAGTAGCACCAGATGAGATTTAGAAATTGAAATCTGCTTGTTTAAAAAAAAAACAAAAAACAAACCAACAAACAACAACCAACAATCCCCAAACTGACTGTTATTAAAGTCACATCATTCCTTTTTTTTTAATCATGTAACATGAGTTTTCGAAATGCCCTGTACTGCCTGTGACTGTGTGCAAAACAGATAAATTGAAATATTGATAGCAACATGTTGTTTGAAACTTTTACACTGGAAGGTTAGAAATTATAGCTAAATTGTTGTGTTGTATATTATGAACCAATTGTAAATGTTTGATGTAAATATTTATAATGGCTATATGTAACTTCAGAGAGGATAGTTATTATTCTTTAGTAAAATACTAAACATAGAACTATTTCTACAAGGTTGCGATTCTAGTGGTGCAAATGATATTTTGATCTCAAGGTGATGGCTCAGATGTGAGCTGTAGACAGAAGGATCCTTTACCTAGAACTGTAATGATTTGGAGGAAAATAACACTGGTGTGGCTGGTCTATACAGTGGAAAGTCTATAAGGTTTAAAGTAGCACCAGTCTGATCATGGTCTAATATCACGTACAGTTGAAAGTTCCTATCATGATGCTTCATATTCCTTCCATTTGTGTTGATGTTATTAAAAAAAATCAATTCTTTTTGATGATGAGTGGGCTAACATTTGATTTAAATATACCTGGATTATGGTCCTGCTTCAGCCATTCAATAAAACAAAGAACAGTTGTTCCTGAACGTATTTATTCTTTGTGGCTTCATAGGTGTGGTTACTTCTATGTAGTATTGGCTCGGCTAGGTGCTGGCAGCTGCCTCTGTGTGATAGTGGGCCTGAGTCTGTAACAGTGTAGTTCTAGCTGTCTTTCAAAAGCAAATGTTGGAAGATCACCTTCTGTGGATTAATTTTCCTAAACCAAATAGAGTGTAGTTAAAACAGGCGGTTAATCTCTGGCTTGAATCTTTTTAGAACTACCTACTTTTTAGAGACTCCTTTGTGCTTGTGGTAAAAGGAATTCTTCCAGACTACAGCAATGTGGATGGAAACTGCCTTTTTCATCTTGTTGACGTCTAATGTGCTTAACTTGCCCAATTGTTAGGAGAGATTTGTTCAGCTTCCAGAGAAGATCTGCTCACTGAATTAATTTCTCAGCTCATGTCTCAGAGATCCTGGACAGCCCATCATGTTGAATTGAGTAACATACTGCAACTCTTTGGTCAAGTCCAGGAAATCCAGCGTAATACATTTTACAGTCATTTGAAATTACTTTTATTGGCACTTAATCCGGATGATTAAGATCAATAGACAAATGGGAGAGTTGCACCGCCAGTTTCATTGACAAGAATGTGTAGTCTGATTACTAGATGTTCTGTACCACAGTTGCAGTGGATTTGGTTCTCATGAAAAGATTTGATGAGGCTGTACAACTTCTATTACGAAAACAACTAAAAGACACCTCTGTCATCCCGTGTGATAGGCATGAACCCTAGCGGTTTAAGTAAACTATTACGTGATGGTGTATATGTTGTTCTAAATTTCTTTGACTGTTTGAGACACTTCTAGAAGACAATACTCCAGAACTTCAGCAGGAAGCATGGTCTAGGGTAAGAAAGGGGGTAGTACACTAGAAGTAGAATCTTTCCAACTAAACTATACCTTAAAAGAACTATGTGTCAAGAGGAAGAATTATGACCGTCGCACAGAGCAGTTGAAATAGAGTAAGCCACTTCATGGAATTCTGGTTGTCCTAAACAATACTAAGAGGTTTAAAATGTTAAAATGCTCTTTGAAAAAACCGTGCTGCAATAGGTTCCCTGATATTTTTAAATCACTCTCAGAAATTCCTAATTACTGATTTACAGTTGTTAAGTCTTCTTATATGAATCCTCTTATTCCTTAAGGAGATGCTGAAGCTCAGTTTCTGAGACTTGCTGTATGACCTTTCTGGTCAATGGCAACATCTTTGGTACAACATACAGTGGCTGCAAAATGTGCTGAGGTGACCCTATGTACTCTTAGAAATGAGGAGCTCAGCTCTGCCACAGGAGTAAAGCTGCTGTGATTCATTTAAAGTAAATGGAAAGCATTACTGTGACAGACTTGTTATGACAGAACCTCTCCAAGAGGTTCTTCAGGGGAAAGAACAGTATCTCTGGGGTAAAAATACAGTACATTGTGATTCTGATCAGAAAGTTTGATCTCTTTCACCTGCTTTTTATCAGCAATAAGTAACTCAAACTGCAGCTTTGTAGAGAGTATTTCAGCCAGGCCTTTTAAGGAGGTAAGAAAGGGGATAAACCCTGTTGCGCGTCTTCTATCTAGTACTAGGACTCCCAATGTTTTACATGATTAGGCTGTCTGGGCTGTGGGCCCTTCATATTAAACAAAGGGAAGTGTTGATTGCCTGAAGATCGGTCATGCTATAGACTCTTTGGTGAGGATTTACTTCAGCTTGAGCTTCTTACTGGTGTGTATTGAATTAATACATTCCTAATTTACTTAATTCAGGGGTTTAATCAAATTAACAGTCCACTTCAGATACTGGTGCAGAGTTTTACAGGAGCTAGTTGTTTAAAGTGACTGTATAATTAATTGTAAGTCTGTAGCATCTGCACGCCAGGTATACCTGGGTAGCTATGTTGTAACCAGTCTGAAGTTGGCAGCATGGAGTTTGCTTAAATGCAGGACCTGTCCTTGAGATGGCCATCCTGTCAGCTCCGTTCCAGCTGCTTGCTGCTGCTGCAGGCCCTAATTTGACTTTATAAAGCTAGTCTGAGACTACTTTGAAGGGCATACTTGAATTCCCACTTCTGGTGTTTAGTACCACATTTGTCCATTCTCACGGCTGCAGGCCCCCAGCTGGTACCGGCAGAGCGCACATTAGAGCGCTCAAAAGCACCTTGTCTTAAGCACCAGTTACTTTGTGCAGCACAGGCTACTTTTTGAACCACTCTAAAGCCACTGTGCTTTAGTTTGAGCTAGGTAAGCAGGACACGTTAAAAAAAATATTTTCTCTTCTCCTTAGCTGCTAATCAAACAGGCAATTACTGTACTGATCCCTGAGCCAGGAGTACCCTTTTTGTACTTAGAATTCAGTTAATTAGAATGAAAGTGCTGTCAACACCATGGAACCTGCTATTGATCATTCTCTTTGAATCTAATCATCCCAAGAATAGAAATTGCAAAAAGTAAAAAAGGTGGGTGAGATGGCAGAAATGAGAGGTTTCGTGTACACTCTTGCGAGGCCAAGGGAGGGAGAGCGATGCAAGGAAAACACGGCCGGTGTTGGGATCCTGCCTGCTCGGAGTGAGAGGAGCGGGAGAGTCACTGTGCAGCACTCAGCAGCAAGCAGCTTTCGGCCTGGCTGGGAAAGGCTCGTTATAGTGCTGCTTGTAGGATTTAGGCTCTAACTGCTGCAGGGAGTGGTGATCTGGTCACCAAAGAGAGTTTTTCCTTGGGGAGCTTGGCCTCAGTGAAAAGGGAGAGATGTATTTCTTTGGTCTACTTCAGAGTTCAGTCATCTCTTGTCCAGTACTTGGATTGAGGAGCGCCTAGAGTCTGGGCATCTGTTCTCGTGAAATGCTGACATCTCTGAAAAAGGAGAGAATTCAGAGTCAGGACTGAAGTCTGAGTGTTGCTTTTGATACTTAGGTTGAAAAGAGAAAATGAGCCATAAAATAAAGGGCTCTCTTAGGAGTCAGTATGCTGCTTTTTCTAGATAATATCCTAAAATCTAAACTTGGCAGAAGGGAGGTATAATCCAGGCTTTGCGTATGCCTCAACTTTCCAGGCTTCTCTGTGGCAGCCATGGCAGCTTTCAGAGTTCTTGAGCCAACGCGCTGCTGTTGCAACATGCAGGCAAGGGAGGCCTAAAGCAGATCTGGAACGTGCAAATGTTATGTTCAAGTCTTAAAAAATCAAAAAAAGGAAGTGAAAGTGAAGAAACAACACTGAAATGCAAATTTTGAGCAACCCTGCAAGAGTTGGCTGGGATTTATAGGTCAGCCTTAATGGAGACGACATGGACACTGACGGAGTGTAGCGTAAGGAAATAAGCATCTGTCTCAAAACAAAATGAAACCCCCACAATAACAGTGACCTTTGGAATCCTATTACTATCGTTGTCTTTTGGCTATGGTGAAGTGGGTTTTAGCCTTGATCTAAAGTTCACAAATGTTCTCTAGGATAAAAATAAATTTCTTGCTTGAGCAAGGGTTGAGGGCTATCCTGTATTTTTTTTAAAAAAATATTTTCTCTTCTGCAGGCCCTGAATTATACTCTTAAGAATTTTCACCTTCGTAGAGGAGGGAGAGAGGATCAGCACAAGTATAGCAGGACAGAAAAGGAGGCAGATCAAGAAAGATGGAAGTGGAACTATAGGATTTCAAATCAGGTAGAACAAAAGAAATTAATAAATGGGGAACCCAGAAGTTTATTTCCGGCCATGTCCTGCCAGCAGTGCAAGGTGTTGCTATGGAGGAACTACAGTTACTTGCAGGGCGCTAAACTGTAAAGGGCTTCCACAGCTCAGGGTGCGAAGGATGGAAGAGAAACGAGTGAAAGTCAGTGTGCGCAGAAGCCGTTTTCCTGGAGGAGTTGGGCTGGTATGTGGTGGGTCACTGGATCGGAGAGCAGACTCCAGCAACTCCCTCTGTGCAGAGCTAGCACAGACACTGCCACCAAACCATCTCCAGGCACTGCTTGCAGCCACAGACAGCAGCGGGTCTCTGAACTGGGACTATACCTGGGCAACACTTGGGTCTTGCTGTAAATGACTGCAGTCTCCTGCTCCAAGGACAAACTGAGGTCCCTCAGCTTGTGTTCTTTTTTCTCCTGTAGTCAGCAGAACACTGGCAGGTGCTGCACCACTTCCCATACTTTTCAGAGACTTGTGCGCTGGCACAACGCAGCCCCTGTGAAATCACTGCGCTGTTTTTTCTACTCAGACTTGCGTAACACGTGTCGTGCCTGACCAGTGATGAGGGTCAAGGTACCGAAAGCCCAGGTGATCACATTCCTTCCAAACAGACCAGAAAGTCACTGATGGCAGGAAGCCACGCATCCAAATAGCCTGCTGTGATGTGCTCTCCTCCCTGAACTGCTGGGAAATCAATTGCTGCACGTGGTGTCTGCTGATGTTGGGCAGGAGATGGGCTGCTGAAATGCTGTCTGAAACCAGGCATGGGTGCTCTGGCATTGCAGAGGTTCTCAGAGATACCTATAGAAAAATTGTCAGGAATTCTATTCTAGAATAGATCAGAAAGGCACACTAAGCTGCATCTGTATCCAATGGTTGAGGACAGCGGTTAGAATTCAGATCCTGTGCTTAAACAGGGCCTTACCTTGCCAGCGTGCTTTCAGATGTTAAAGAGGCTTAGGCTGAAGATCAGAAGAAGGTTCTTCACTGAGAGGGTGGTCGGGCACTGGAACAGGCTCCCCAGGGAAGTGGTCACAGCACCGAGCTTGGCTGAGTTCAAGAAGCGCCTGGACAACGTTCTCAGTCATCTGCTCTGATTGGGCTGGTCCTGTGTGGAGCCAGGAGCTGGACTTGATGGTCCTTGTGGATCCCTTCCAGCTCGGGGTATTCTGTGATTCTGTTGCTGAAGAACAGCTTCATGCTAAAGGGCTCTGGCAATCAAATTCAGTAATGCCATCAATGTCACCCAACATCCCCAAAAGATACATAGCTGAGTTATTGGTGTGAATACACATATTCTAAATATTTAGAATGCTTCATAAGGGAAACAAGATTCGTGGTTGCACCAAATGTTTTTATGAAGGCAGTTAAATGCTACTTTAATTATCCTCCAGTGCATGAATTTATGATGACAAATTTACATGTCCTTGATCTAGTGAGCATATGGTTTTCATTAGGCAACAGGGATAGAAGCAGTACGGTTTGGATAAATTCATAGTAATTTGGCTGGTAGCTTATAGCCACCACTGTAAGGTCACTGACTTGAAAGACTTGGGTGCTGCCTACCTGATCAACCCCCTTACTCGAAGCACTTGCTTAAAATGTCGTGGTCAAAGTACCCAAGGAATTGATAAAAAAGAGTCTGTCGCAATATCCATGTAATCAATTACAGCATTTGGAACCGAGCAGAGCTAAACGTGAGCGCCAGCTACGTCCTACAGCAGGTCATCAATCATACTCTTGACTAATGTACAGCATCAGCTTGGAAAGAAAAAAGCCTTTAAGTGATCAGACAGCTCTTGAGTCCTAAGGATCTATTTCTGTCATTCCTAGTTTCTGATGCAGAAGAAAAAATAAAAAAAAGGAAAAAAAAATACGTCAATCAAGCCGTAGCAATTATTTTGGAGCGACCTGTCGCCGATGTTTCGGCTAGCTGACGGAGCCAAGAGGAGGCAGCTAGACTGCACCGCCACCTCTGCCTGGGGCAGCCGACCCTGAGAAAGTCATCGGCTTTGCCAGCAGGTGAGTTAGTGTGACCTGAGCCACGCTGGCGAATGTGCCCGTCCCTCTGGAAACCTCCAGGGAGCTGTGCCCTGGCTCACGCCGCACACCCTGGGGAGCAGAGAGGCTCCCTTGCATCGCTGGATGCCGTCTGCCTGCCGAGGGGGGCCCGGCGGCACCCAAACGCTCGCTCGGAGTAGCTCTGGGTAACCAGGAGGGAAAATGTGCTGGGAAGAGGAAGGGCAGTCACCTGTCAGCCGTGCCGGGAAGCGCGTGGGGTGAGGGGGCGCACCTGGAAAGTGCAAAAACTACGATGACCGCGCTCTGGATTGGTCTCGATCTCTTTTGGGCACGTGTGCGTGTGTGCACACTCACAGTTATATTGTGTAAATGAAATGCTGGAAGAAGGTGTTTCCTCCCCCTATCAAAAACATTACTTTTATTAAAAAGTGGAAAATTTTTACAGTCTTTCTCATATTTTAAAGGACATTTTAAAATAAGTATGCCCAATATTTTGTAAAAATGAGGGTTTATAAACTCAGAAGGCTGATAGGAATACATCTACCTAAAAAGATGTCCAGTAAAAACATCTGCAGGAAAACTGTGCCCATACCACGAACATCCCAAAGGTGCTGCTGACTACCAGAAACTGCCTTTGATGTGTGTTACATCTGGTGAAAACCAAAACAAGCGTACCAAAAATAACCGCAAGCAAAACAGGAAAAGGAGTGTGGGGGCAGAAAGGGTGGAATCAGAGCAGAGCGGCCCCAGCGTCAGCCTGCAGCACAGCAGTCACTAATTTTGCCATTGCCCCCTAACTACTGCTTTTTATCCGACGGAACAGAAGTGTCAGTGTTAGAGGGGATGCAGACGGATTCCTGGGGGCCAGGCACAGCACCCACAGAAATGCTATCTCCTGTGGACAGCCACTGATGCCGCGGGACGCTGCCAAGCCTCTGGTCGCCAGCCCCCTCCCTCCTCTTCCCTGACTTTTAGGGACCCCAAGGGCACAAGCCGCCCACAGGGCCCCCACGCTGCTGGGCACAGGCAGCCCCCAGCCCGCTGCCGCTGCCTCAAGCTTCCCTGCCGCCCCACTGAGGAGCGACTTCACCAAATGTCAGCGGAAAGCCTGAGCCTTCAGAAAGTCCTGCAGAGCTGGAGCCTCCCGTGTCCCCGGCTGCTGGACAAGGCGCTCCGTCCTTGCTGGGGAGAGCAGCCTCTGACATGTGGCAGCAGGAGTCATGACCATCGTCATGAGACTGGCTTCCTCCTCTTCGACGGACAATTTAAACATCGCAAACAACAATTCTGCATTTTAGTTCCTTCTCTGTGCTCTTTTTTCCTTTTTTTTCCTGTTGTCCCCGAGGTTCCCAGGAGTTCAGCCACACAGGAATTACCTTTATTTCTTTCCACCCCATGTTCGGCCGCTTCCACACCACACGCCGGATTCTTAACAAATTCCTCAGCTGCTGAAATATTCAGGTTGTTGGCAGTGGTAAAGCAAGTCCCGGTTGCTGTCATTTCCAGCACTGCGTAGGAGTCACTAGTTACTGGAGCCTAAATTATTTGGCAGAGGGGGAAAAAAAAATCTAAAAAGCTTAGGTCGTTAAATCCTGTTGCCTGCCAAATTCCTTTGTGAACTTGCCTGTAACCCTAGCTAAAAAATAGGTATGTTCACATTCTTACCTGTGTTTGTTTTCCTCTTCAAGCTCTTCTTCTTCAGTCTGTCACAGTTTGTTTTCAGTCATGTTTCTATTTTTCAAAGCGTGGTAGCCTCTGCACTCCTGTCCTTCAAAGCTTCATGATCTGCATCATCTCTTGCGAGCGTTGGAGTAGCACAAATAGACAAAAATACTCGGATGGAGCAAAGTATCACTACCTAAGGAAGTGCCTCATTTTGCTGGTACCTGATGTTTAATGTGAAACTGTGTGTTCTTGAGCCAGAAACAAACATTTCTGATCTCAGACTGTCTCATGAACTGCAAAAAACATCAGCAGTTAAAAATGACTTTATAAGCGTAAGCTACGGATCGGAGTCGGGATCTAGAAAAGATGAGATGCAGGAAACACCCGATACGGCCTTACAGGTTACGGTGATGGCAGCGTGTTTCAGCATCTCCCGGTGTTTGTTAAAAACCGCTCGGGCTGCGTCGGGTTGGCTTCTGGGACGTTTCCACCTGAAGAGCCGGCATTGTACCGCACGCTGTTGGAAAGCGGAGGCTGGGTACGGTGCGGGACGTGGCATGACAGATCCACATGTTTCTCAGCCCGTCAGAGCCGGACCAACGGCACATCTGCACGGCTTTGCCGCAGCTCTGACTCAGCCGCCCGCGGCACAGGCCGTTCGTCATCTCACTTTGTCATCTACACCCATCACTGAACGTACCGTCGCACGTGGAGCCCCCTATGAGAACAGGAGGGCCATCTCAGCTGCCACATTTTCAGCTGCATCCCCCAGCACCCACCCCAGGACGGCCTGAGCTGCTGCCCTGCCTGCCTGCACGGGCAGGGAAGGTGGGCTGAAGGCTGCCAAGGTCACCGGAACTTCTGCCCTGTTTGTGAAAACGGACTAGGGTAACATTTAATAAACTGTCTTCCGATGTTCATGGTCAAGAGAAAATAATTTCCCCGCAATTGCAAAGTTTTCTTTTACGCTACAGCGTTGAAAAAAAATAATCAGTTTGCAGCCTTATAATCGAGTTGGCCTTGAAAGCAGCGAGGCTCTCAGGAACGCCCGCGGGGACCTGCCAAACCCACTGCTGCCCTGAGAAACCCCCGCTGCCAGAGCGGTTCCTGGGGGCAGCAGCAGCTCCTGCAATGGGTACGTGCTGGGCAGGCAGCGCTGGCCCACGTCGCCGTGCTCCACGAGCGTTATAAGAGAGACAAAACAATTTCTGCCACATCCAACACTGAAACACCAGGAGGATTTTTGGCGCTGAGAGTCCAGGGAACATTTATTTCCATGTCAGAAATAAATTGATGAAGATAGTCTGTGAAATTAGACAAAGGTTCTCAGATTAAAGTTTGTGAAACGCCAGATACGGGCGATGGAGCACTGTTGGTCAGGATGGGGAGGGATGGAGGGGGGGGGCTGTGCACGGGGTGGGCACTCTTCCGCAAAGTGGGCAAGGAAAACCACTCCAATACGAAAAAACTTGGTTTTGAAATGCTGGAAGTATTCCATCTGAAGGGACATTTCTGTGTGCTTACCCTGTATAGAGCGGAGCCAGAGAGCAAATAACTGTGATACATTAAATAGTTAGAGGGAAAAATATTTATTTTCATTTTCTTATGAATCCAGGTATGTCCCAAGTAACCATGAGGTTAAAAGTGCTCATATAAATTGAAAACCTACTACAAATTTTAGGAAAAATATGTGGAACCAGAGAAAGCTAGGCTGGAGGATGTTTTTCCCCGGAAAAATCAACGCTTCATTTAAAAGAACATTTCAACTGTCATTATAAGAATTGCTGTTTAAAACAACAACAAGAAGAAAAAGATAAAAACCCACCCCACTTGCTAAAGGTAAAATTAGATTTGTTCTATCAAATCATCTGTGACAATGGAAGAGTGGAGGAGGAGGAAACGCCGCATTTGCTAAAAGATTTATTTTAACTCCTAATCTATGGAGGAAAACAACCAAGAGCTGTGCAGGGAGGAGGGCTGGAGGAAGCTGTTAGCCTGACAATAGCAGAGACTCAAAACCAGAGGCTTATTTAGAGCAGGAAAATGGGGTTCTGGCAGCACAGTTTTTCTAAGTGCTTATCCGAAATCAAAGGTCAGAAATTACCAACGTGGGCAGCGGTTCACAGCTGAACCCCGGGCTACTATTTCCTTTTTGTTCCTAAGGCTCCCACGTCAGCTTCTGACCAAAGACTTCAAGGGGCAAGAACAAAATGAGGTGTTACCGAGGAAAAAAACACAATGACCTGATTTCTCTGTGCAAAATGTTATCAAAGCAAACACAGACAAATCTGGAACAACGCTACGGGGTCCAGCGGGTGGGTTCACCTAAAGTAAAAATAGTGCCTGAACATGTATGTTAAGCATCCTCCCACGGCTGGAAACTAAAGGGTTAAACACATCTTCCTTTCCACCTGGGTTCAAAGTCACATTTTTTATTTAAAGAAGAAAAAAAGAAGTCTTTCCCGCAGTCAAAATGGTTATGGAGTTCAAAAAGGCTCCGTCCCGCCCCGGATCCAGACCTCTTCTTGCTGAGAAAGGTCTCCTCTGGTGTGATCCTGCAGGTGCTGGCCAGAAGCTCCTCAGGACACCTCTCGCTCAAGAGAATGATGTCAATTAATTCTGATGTCAATTAACTCTCCGGGGCCAGCCTGTTCCTGCACAGCCTGCACAGTCTTCCTTTCGTCAGCTTTAACCCGCGCTCTGGCAATCCCTGAGCCAGGCTGATCCGGTGTGTCAGAGCACGTGGGCACCTGGCAGAGATCGGGGATGGGGCGGAGGGGGTCACTGTTACTTATTTCTTTATTTAAACGGCTGTGCAACTCCAACGGGGAGCAACATCTGGAAAATTAAGGCAAAACAGAGTAAGATTTTGATGCCTTTCCTTAAAAGCGAAGGTATGAAAAGCACTGAAGTGAAACAACGACACGGGCTGGTCGGCTTCACTTTCTGTTCGTTGCTGTTGATTAGCACAACGTTGCTGTGCTCAGATCTGCAAAACCATGATGGTGTTCACATTGAAAAAAAAACCCCAACAACGAAACGACAAAATCCAGCCCCAGACCCCAGCACTCCCATCTCAGCTATCTAAACTGGAACTAGATTTTGCATAAAAGATCAATTTTGTAATAACTCAATTTAAAACTTATTAAATGTTTAAAACTTTAAATGTCTTAAAATTTCCCCATAGCATTAAACTATGTAGACATAAATAGGCTTTCAAGCAACCACATTTGCTCCAAACCCCAATAATGACAGGTTGGCTTTATTATTTTTGTAAACCATTCCCTTCTATAAGCTTTGCTAACCTAAACCCTCCAGGGCCGTAGCGTGATGCATGCAGAATCTTGACTGTAGGACAAAAGCTCCAAGAAGCTGTGAGACAGAGAAAAAATGCAGAGAAAAAGAAATTATTTTTAAAATTCCTTTTTTTTTTTAAAAAATTATTTTTGGTTAGTTTAATGAACTGAGGAGCCCTGCCGCCGGCAGAGGCAAGTAGGAAGTGTCTGAGGGTGCTGCAGAACTGCACTGAGGAGTGAGAGAGCAGCTCACAAATGCCAGCAACGGAGGCAGAGGCGAATGTGTGAGGCCTTCCCTGCAAAAGTGCCCAGAAGAGAGTTGTGAGAAGATGAAGAACATTTCTGGTACCTTCTGAAGGGTGACCTAAAAATCTGCCTTTGCTCATGCGGGCCTTCATCAGCACGTACTTTGTTTAAGGTCAAACAAGGCATCCTACAGAGTGATCTGCTGCTGCTTTCCTAAAACTAACCTCTCCCGAAAGACAGACTGAGTTCGATGGGGAGGGTTGAAGTACCTTCTCAGACGGCCTCTCCTGCTCTTCTAGATCTCTTGAAGTTTCTCTTTTGTTAATTCCTGCTCGATTTCATTTACTTGTGCAGCAACTGGGCACCCTCCCATCTCTTCTTGCAATCCACCTCATGGATCTGCCTCCTCCTGCACATGGACAACCCAACCTGAGGACCTGTCTGAGGCACAAAGAGGAGGAGAGAACAAAATAAGCAATGCCAGCCCAAAAGAAACATTCCCACTCCCTCCCAGTTGTGCGGGAGGGTGTCCCAGAACCTAGGGCTGGGAGAGCGACCATGGGGGAGGGGAAGGAGGGATGCAGCCAGGGACAGTCCTTCCACCCAGCCGGTGGTGGGTCCTCTCCAGGATGCAGATCACCCCTGGGCCAGCCTGTGCTGCACTCCTCCCTCCAGCTCCCTCCACTCTTCAAGCTAGGTCTTTAAAAGAGAACTGTGGCCGGGTGGATTTTGTTGTTCTTGCAGGAGAATGAATCAAGATGCTTCTAAAATCACAGCGGAACAGCTGCTGCCTGACTGTGGTCCTGACCACCAAAGGGGCTGGACCTCAGAAGTTGGAAAAGGGGCAGTTTTTTTCCTTGGACGCTTACAAATACTACCTGATGCTCACAGCTCGCTCTGTGGGGCTGACGTAATCTCTGAGCAGTGAGGATCTCCAGGAGCCTCCCCAGGGGATGCTGAGCAGACTCATGAGTTTAGGCAAAAGCAAGTAACATGAAGATGGAGCCTGCCAAGTTTAGAAAAAGCATTTTACAGCATATTTGCCTGCAATGGATCCGGTTTGGAGACACAGACGGCCACCGCCAGCCCTCTATTTCTTGCTAAGTGCAAAGCAGAACCCCTTGTTTTACTGTTTTTATAGCTATATGAGTGGTCAGACCTCTGGCACCTTCTGCAACATGCGCCATGAATCTCGGGTCTCCCTCCCAAAGCCCTTCAGCCAGGAGGAAGAAGAAACTCATTTCTGCCAAATGCATCAGTTCATGGTGGCCTCCGGTCCTCTGAGGAGAAGTGAGAGCAGCAGCGGTGCCACCGCAGGGCCACCACCTCTCTGCGCCCAGCGCTGGTACTGCTGATCACAAACACCTTGCACAACGTAGGGCTGTACAATACTACGTGATCTGAAAGAAAAGAGGATTCCTTGGGAATACTCTGGTCAAGATGCCCTCTGTGACTTTCTGCTGATACATGTCTGTCTCTGAGGCAATGGTAAAAGTTAAAAAGGTGGAGGGGGGCTGCTGCATCCCAACAATCTGGCCCCAAACCTTTCTTCTGCGCACAAGCTAGGTAAATCCTCACAGCAAAACCCACATGGCTGATGGTCTCCCTGGGCTTCAGCTGCCTACTCCGACCAGCGTCACTACCTGACTGTGAATGCCACTGACATTTCAAGGTCATGTCATCTGAAGTAAATGGAACACACTGGTGTAATCCTCTCTCAGGATGCCCAGAATCTGCTGTTTGCTAGTTAACAGCATGTCTGAATGAAAGGTTGGTTCCTTCGGAGTTAAATCTTTCCCTGTTTGAGCAGCTGACTCTTCAGTGGGAGTTGGATGTGGATGGCGCCGTACTGTGCCAAACCGTGCAGCAAGCAAAAGCAGGAGGTTGTATAGGCAAACTTTTTTTTTTTTAAAGCACCCATCTGCAACAAAACGAATGCAGAGGCGTGTAGAGGAAAGCACTTCACAAAACTGGTTTCAGGCGCAGTGAGCGTGCTTTCAAATTTCAGATGAATTCAAGTTGACTGTGATCCACTACGACCAACTATGCATAGACTTGCATACCTGCAGCACAGAACAGAATGAATTTATTTCTAAAGCTTGCCCTGCTCGCCGTTTGTGAGCCACCATGAAAGGAAAGCCACTACCCAGCACAACAGTCGCTCCAAAGGTAAATTCCAGCCCATAGATGTCAAAAGGAATTTAACATTTTTGAGCATCCAGAGCTGCCCCAAACACACACATGATGCCTGTGCATGGAGCTACGTGATGGTGAGGGACTGCACCTACCCAGCTACGTGAGAGGACCAGGACCCATCCGTGGCGCTTCAGGCAAGTGGCCCCAACTGGCTCACACCCACACACGTCCACACTCACCCCGAGCAAATTCAGCTTGCGGTCCCACGCAGAGCCGGGCAGCTTGCTAGCCAGCAGGCTCTGAAGGTCAGCATGGAAAGCCCAAGTTTTATTCAGCTGGGGAAAACACACTCAAATGGAGCCCACCCTTAGGAGACTCCCGCGAAGCAGAGAATTCAGTCGCGTTTGCTTTCCCCAGCCAACTCCTGCATCCCTGCTGGTGCAGCACAACATGGCGGGGAGAACACAAGAGGGGTTTTCCCACAGCAGCAGTGCCAGGAGGGTGCTGTCAGGGTGGCCGCTCAGCAAACAGCTTCTCGTATGGTGCCCTGACACGTTAACCGAGAGCTGAACTGGAAAACCTGAACCCAAGAGCTCACAGTAGGTGGAAAGGGTAGAGCTAGGTTCAAACACAGGTTAGGTCCCAGCTGGTGGAAAAGCCGGCAGCTCTCCTCTGGGCACCGAGGTGGCGGCCAAGCAGGACTCGTGGCTAAGGTGCTGCTTCACTGTGGGGGGAAGGATGTCTCAGTAGTGTTTGAAGTTACGTTTCAGTTTTCACACAGTAATGTTACTAAAAAACCTGTTTTAACATAGCTAAATCCTTAGGAAATGGCCTGTTTTGCAGGCTGCCTAAGTAGTTAAGGCACACATCTGTTTTACCATTTTTTTCCAAGCTCACTGGTGCCACGTGTGTACAAACATGTCTTCTCCTTGCAGCGTTTGACTGGAGAAGGGCAGGGGATAGATTTAATGAAACAGAATCTAGTCTGTCCTGCTAGCCGATGTCTTAAAAGATCAGTAAGTCAAAGTGTTGGCTCTTATTTAATAGCACCAGTGTGTGAATATTGTGATATTGTTCAGTACTGTGGAATTGCTTCCGTGGGGGTACACAACCACCAACGTGGTTTCTCAGCAGCCCATGAAAATCATGCCGTGTTACTACGCTAGAGAACTTTATGAGCAGAGGCCTGATAACTAAGGTAACTGGGGAGAGGGGTGGCGGGGGAGCAGCCCTGCAGAAAGGGACGTGGGGGTGCTGGTCGGCAGCAGCTCAGCACGAGCCAGCAGTGTGCCCTGGCAGCCCGGAGGGCAAACCCCATCCTGGGGGCATCAAACACGGCGCAACCAGCCGGGCCAGAGAGGGGACTGTCCCGCTGTATTCAGCACTGGTGCGGCTTCTCCTGGAGTACTGCGTGCAGTGCTGGGCCCCACCATTTCAGAAGGGTGTGAAGGTCCTTGAATGTGCCCAGGGGAGGGCAGCAGAGCTGGTGACAGGGCTGGGAGGAATGTCCTGCAAGGAGCAGCTGAGGACTTTGGGTTTGTCTAGTTTGGAGAGGAGGAGGTGGAGGGGTGACCTCATTGCTCTCTGCAGCGTCCTGAGGAGGGAAATGGGGAGGGAGGTGCTGAGCTCTTCTCCCTGTGATCCAGCAATAGGACATGTGAGAACTGTTCAAAACTGCATCAGGGGAGGTTCAGACTGGACATCATGAACCATTTCTTTACCGAGAGGGTGGCCAAACACAGCAACAGGCTTCCTAGAGAGGTAGGACACTGTTTAAGAGGCGCTTGGACAGTGCCCTTAACAACAGGCTTTAACTTGGTCAGCCCTGAAGTGGTCAGGGAGTTGGACTAGATGATCATTGTAGGTCCCTTCCAACTGAAATAAGTCTGTTCTGTTCTATTCTATGTAACCTCAAGGAGCGATGTGGGAGCTCCTGTGCAGAGCAGCACCAGAGACACCACCAGCAGCGCCCAGCCCTGCGCCAGGCTGGCTCCATCCCTGCTTTCAGCGTCAACATTGCACGGATCTGTGCCGCAAGCACAGCAGGGCCCAGGCTGGCCTGCAGCCCCCCAGCCGCCCCCTCCCTCCCTCTGCTGCAAAACCGTCTTCAAAGGATGGGAGCAGTTTCCTCTGTCTCTTCTAAACGCAGCACGTACGGTTTGCCTGCTGCTTTGCAAGTTTGCCGGCTGCTTTCAATGCTGCGTTCTTCACGGAGCATGCCTCAAAAATAAAGATGCAGGAAGGAGCATGCTGCCTGAGCAGAGAGCAGCCCCCGCAGCAGCAGGCAGGGCCAGCAGGACCAGGAGGGTGGGGATGGCCTGGGCAGGCCCTGCCGGGGGGGCTGCAGGCAAGAGGGATTTGGCTCGGGGAGGCAGGTGCATCCCCAGGCACAGAGGCGAGGGAAGGGATCCCTTCTCACCCAGACTCGCTCTGCCCTGGGAGCTGCTTGCCCTAACGG
>VWZZ01006959.1:149000-190493 GCA_013399095.1 Psophia crepitans
GACGAGGGGGGGAGAACCCTTCCCCGCCCCAGAGGGGCCTGTTAGCGCATCGCTTTCGTGCAGTCTCTGACAAACCTTCCCTTTAGCCTCTCTCCCCAACAGCAAGCCTCGGGTGCAGCTGAAAGGGCCCCGCTCTCTCTGGTGTTTACAGCCTCAGTAAAACACGTGTGGTGGTGGGGAACCATAGGAGGAGAAAAACCAGCCAGTGACAAGCCTGAACATCACGCTTTGTCACCCGTGAGAGCCCCTTTTCACACAGCAGAGACCATTTTCCCCACAGCACTGGCTTACGCCAGTCGCTCCAGGATGCGTGCGGCGGGGCTCCCGCACGGTGCGAGGGGAGGGTCCTGCTCTGCGGGGGCTCTGCCTCCATCACCTCCCTTTCTCAGGGCAGGAATTCAAGCTGTCTGGGCTCGAGCTGCCGTAGCTTTCCGTGTCCGTGCTGCTCTGCACGGCCCTTCCTCACTCAGCATCTCTTATCTTTGGGAGCAGCAGCCGGACGTTTCCTGTAAAAGCCATCACGCGGGGTCATTTCCCAAAGTAATTAATTACTGCTCTGGAAAAACGTGAGGGGCTGGGAGCACACGGGCAGAGCATCACGCAGGGAAGGGGCGGCGCAGCGCAGCACTGCTTCCCCGGCTTGCGGTGCTCCTGGAGGCAAAGTGAAGTCTTAAATACATTCCCCAAAAAACGATGACCCACCCGCCGCACACCAAACCGGCAGCGGCTGTTGGAGCGTCTCGGGACAAGCCTCGCGTGTTTGAGGTCAACGTGATTTACTCTAAACACGAAACTCTCAATTATATTGCTGTTACGGGGTTACACAGGAGTCGCAGTGTTGTAACTACAGTCCGGATGCTATGTACTGTTAATACACTTTGATTACACATTAATTTACTGAAATACATTCTTACCTTAAAACCCCTCAAAATTCTGTGGTACGTGGAAAATTTGGGACAGGGGAACAACTATTACCACTTGAGCTAAAATAAGCAGTACAGCACAACTTCTCAAGCGACACCTTTTGACGGTTTAATCACAGATCTGATTAAAATGACCCACAGATCCTCCTAGTAGCCTGTCTGCTACTCTTCATACAGAAGAAATTGCTTTAAAGTGCCCACTAACCAGAGTAACTTTCAACCAACAGGTGAAACCGAGCACATGCCTAGAGACAAACTACAGGTCTTGAAAGAAAAACAGCTTCTGGTTTTACAGAGCTTTGGTTTGCCTCAGCTCTTTATCATCAGAACTTGTTTCCTGCAATCTTTGTAAACTCAGTTTACAGTCTGAAAGGCAACCTGCAGGATACTCCAATGTGTGAGGAGAGCAAGGAACTTAGACTTAGTTTCAAGCAAAAAAACCCCAAACCCAAAACCTCACCTTAATTCAGCTCCTTGCCTGAGTGTTTGCAGGGCTCTCCCCTCTTTTCTGTATGAAGAAAACCTATAACATGATCAGTATTTGTTACCTGGAAAGCCACAAAGGCTATTGCTGTCATCTGGGATGGCTTTTTGGACAGTTAAAAAGTTGCGTGTTCCCATTTGACGCTGGCTGACATTGCTACGCCAGACCTGTGCATCGGTTCAGACCTGCTGGTCTTCTCTGAATAATTCAGCTTCTCTCACGCTCATCCCGCAGGCAGGTTTATGAGAAACAACCTACGGATACCGCAGGATGTGGAGACACCGCGGCGCTTTCAGTGAAATGAACGGACGACTAAATCTCCTGTAACAATGAAAATCTACAAATAGTCCCAAGGCAGCAAGTGAGTGTGACATCCGGCTACCAGAAAACCAGACGGAACACATGAAAAAAACCACCTAAACCAACTTCAAACTGCACTTGTAAATACACAGAGTTACTTCTTTGAAAGGAACAAGTGGTCAGTGGGAAATGCTTCCTCTTACAGTAGCGTTTTCCTTAAGAATTTCATTATTTGGGAGAAAGCCTTAAAATGTGGTGTATGTTAAGAGGAGTGGTGTGTGCAATAGAAAATAAAATTCCATCTCCCCACAATCTCAGACTGGGAATGTCAGTTTGTCACTGGTTTATATATTTTATTTTCTCTGCCCAGTGGGGAGATATGTCCCCCCCGGAGCGGGGGCCCCTTCACCCGCCAGCACAGTCACCTGCCCCTCCGCACAGAGACCGGCAGGCACTGCTCTGCATTATCGGGAAGCTGCTTTGGGCCGCGGGGATGCTCACACCTCAAATCCAGATGTGTAGCCAGCATTAACAGCTGGTCTTTTTCAGACATACTTGTTCCACCTCTCAATTTTAAAACATCAGTTTAGTTGTGAAAAGATAGGAACACAAAATCATCAGCAGCAACATTTAACGATTGCCGGGGTTTTCACTGCAGCGGATGGGTTTTGTATTTCAGAAGCAGAAGCTGCATAACCATCTCCTATATACACGCAGGTCAGAGAAGTGCTGATACAGCACCAGTACCCAAACCCACATGTTCCAGGCTGAAATCTGAAGCAGACACCAACCAAAAGATTATTTCTAACAGCAAGAGCTTTGAAAGAGACTCATTCATTCATTCATTCATCCCTTCAAGCATTATGACAGCTCTGGGGGCAATGGTCAGCCTTAAAGCCAGCGAGGCACACCAGAATACATCCACCAAAAGATATTTAAACTAAATTTAAAACACCCTTCTGCTGAGTAGGGAGCTGACAGAGCTCTGCAAGGGGCGTGAGGGCAGCACAGCAGAACGCTACTGTTGCAGGAAGTCAGGAAACCAACTTGAATTCAATAAAAATTTGAGAACGCTGATCTCTGAGGACAAATGGTTGAATGACAGAGTAATTCCTGAGGATGGACGTTTTCTTCAACTACAAGAGCCTCTGATCATTGCTGACAAAGTTATCTACATACATCTGAATCACAAAGTTAAATGCGAGGTTGGTTCTTTTTTGGATCAGCCTCTGCAATTTCATGGTACACAGTTCAAGGTACCTTACCTGCCTTCAGAGTAACACAAGAGCCTATTACAGAGGTGTCCGTAACTACAAACTCCATGACAGGTGACAAAAGGTGCTTTCTTCCGCTAACCTTTGCTTTTGGGACAGATGTTGTTCCTTATGACTGTACGAAATGAAGCACTGTTTTAAGCAATTACTGGTTATTTATACAATCAGGAAAATGAACAAACTCTGTCTTCCTGTGACTTGGAACAAATTAAACCCCAAGAAAAAAATAATTATAAACCCCCCCCAAACCCACAAACTTATTTATGTCAGCAGCACGTGTGTGTGTGTAAACAAGATCACATACAGAGATAGCCAAGTAAGCATGAATCCAAGAGATCTAGCCAGCGGAGAGGAATAAAGTTTAAGATGATACAACATCCGGTTTAAGATTTTTTAATCCAGTTTATTAAATATTGCTTTTTGGGGACATGTTTACAACAAGCCCAAATAAATTGTTTAAGGATTCAAAGCAGTCATATTAAAATACAGCTTCAATATAAAGTTTGTCACAGTTTTACAGTATTCAAAAATGACAGACCTGCCTTAAAAAAAGACTATTACACCAAAAACATAAGAAAAAACAGAAAAAACAAACAAGTTTGGCATTTTCATAATCTTTATAGTATAAAACAGAATATTAAATCTATTACCAGCAAGCTGATACTTTGATCTATTACCTAGTCTGAAGTGTCTCCCATTAAAACACACTATACAACAGCACTATACAAAAGTCGTGGTGATACTCATTTTGATGAAAGTGCATCCCTGAAAGTTTGCCACTTTATTATAGTTAGCTCTTAAAAAAAAAAAAAAAGGTAAAATTAAAATGTCCTCTTTTAACCGAAGGCTTTACTTTTTTTGGGGGGGTGGGGGGTGGGTGGGGGTGGTTTTTTTGGGTATTTTTGTGGTTTTGTCTCCCTTTCAGCCTTCTTTTAAAAGTGTCTAGGGACGCCCCCCAGGGGGCAGCGTAAGATTAACCATCAAATCACGAACGGCTGCAAATATTGTGCATTCACCTGGAACAGGGAAAAGAGACAGGTTAGCATCCGCCACCCGCAGCCCACCTTCGCTCCAACAAACCTCCCCAGGCAGCGCCCTACAGCCGGCTCCGAACACGGCTACTACCCCCCGTAACGGGTAGGGGTTTGACGGTAATCACGGTGACCGCGATCGGTAAATCCCAGCGACCTCTGAAGGACGTCAGGATTTGTAATGATTTTTAAGCGAAACACCTCCGGCTTTCCCAGCAGGACCGCTCTTTGTGGGTCAGGAAATTGCAAGAAGCTCTCAACTACTAATAGCTTTTTGAATGTCAGGTTGAAGCCGTACGAGAATTTGTCGTACGTGGCACCACAATCCCAATTTTTCTGCATGTTATTAATTAAAAGCACTAGATCTTATTAAGAAAAAAAAACAACAACAAAACCAAACCCAAAAACTTTTCCAAGTTCTATTTGTATTGATTATGAGCAGAAACAAAACATTTCAAAATACTCAAGTCTGAAACAGCTGGAAGATGTTTTCTGTCCTAAGCCTAGTTTTGGAAACACTTTTAATTCCAAAACTGGGCAAAAGTCAGAAATCTGTTTCTTTCAACCAGATTGCTCCGGCTCTACCCTTGACACCTAAACTGCAAATAAAATGCAGAGCAAATGGACTGTTGTTTCAAACAGCTGAGATCTAATACAGAAAGGAAAAACCAGACACAGCTGTTTCAAGTTTTGAATACCAGCATTTTTTGACAAAAAACCACACACACGCATTTTGAAATAGCTTAAAAAGGTTAAAACCAACAGAATCAAGAGCGTTTCATTAGAACAACAAAAGGTGAAGTGTTAGGCAGCTGTGACTTTCATCTACTGTTTCCTGGTAAGAAAATACAGTTAATAGCCACTGTTGTACCCTGGTCACTGCAAGCTGAATTCTTCCTGCATATTTCAAGAACCGTCAGTTATAAGACCTTAAATTTTGGTGCTGAAGAAGCAACAGTGTGAGCAAAGAGATAAGAGCAGAGCCTGTTGGGATGCATTAATCCTAACTGCTGAACTAGGGATTCCCAAGATTATTTTGGGCCAGTCATTATCACATCAAAGCTACAAATCTGGGCTAAATACCATCCCCTGCATCACTGAAAATCAGACACTGAAAAATGCTTAGTTGTGCTTTAAGAAATAACACGAGTCCCTCGAGCTCCTCCCTAAGGGTCACCCTCCAGCAGTAGGGACTGCAGGGACTTTCATTTCCTTACCAGACTGATGTCCACTACACAGTGCAGGTTGGAGACTTACAGCTCAAGTTTAACCCTATTATTCCAGGGCACTGATTCCACCTCAGTTCATATAATTATTTCCCCCAAATGAAATATTTTTCCCCCATGGAGGCATAGGTAAAGCGATCTCAGAAAGACAGTGTACTCACAACGAGTCAGCAATTTACTGTTAAACACAGCAGAATGTGTTTGCCCACAGATCTGAAAAGAAAACTCTTCCAAAAGAACTTACTTTTCAGGCACTACCATTTTATTAAGAGGAAAATTAAGCTGAATACAAAATACTTTCTCACAAAGAGAGAAAGGTAAAAAGATACAGCCAAAATGAGGCAACACTGATTACGGGTTACAACAAAGTGCCAGTAATATCAAACGTGCATGATGGGAAGCCCTGGTCCTTTCTGACTGAAACAGTGATCACTTAACCAAGCAAATTGCAATTACTGCAGCAGAAGAGCTAACACAGGTAGGAAAATCCTGGGTACAGCATGATGGCATCGGAAGAGAAAGGATATGCATCTGGGATCGCCCGTGTACTGCTCTTGTAAAAGAAGCCTACCAACTATCTACTTTCATCTGTTGGCTCTCCTATCACCTTTCAATGGCAAAGAAAAGAACCTATCTTCTTTCTTTTATCAGATATAATAATACAATTTTTGACAGTAAGAACACAGAAAATTGCACTTCAAGCGTCCTCAGGGAAGATCTTACTTTGGCTGGGTGGTGGAAATAAATAAACAATAAATAAATCCACACAGACTCATTCTTCCTTGTAGAAGCCAGAGGAAAGACTACTAGAAATGTCCTGTGCTCAGCTGGCTACATTCTTTGCCTGGGTAAGATTCTGCTTGGAGTCACAAGCTCTTCTATATGCATTTTTTCCCCCCAGTCTGTGCTCTGCTCCCTGTACCGCATGCCCAAACTACTTCAAAACTTGCATGACAAAACAAAAATTGTCTATTCTGATCTATCCAATGATCATCAGAAGACATCTCACCTGGGACACTCAAGAGCAGCTTTGACAATTACTCCCTACGCTGCAGTACTTTGTGGAGGGTCTATCTTAAAACACAACTCAGTGCAGTAAAAAACAGCAAAACAAGTATCTAGCCTTCCCCATGCCAGGGGAACTCAGTGGGGAAGCACCTTCCAAAAGAAACACCCAAAGTTCAGTTAACGCATCTTGAAATAAAAGTGCTATACAAACAGCAGTTCTGTACCACATACAGAACTCCTACGGGTAACCCTGCACGCCCTCAAAGATATTCTCTCTCCTATTTACCTACACTACAGCTATATGTTAAACAGAAAACTTGTGTTAATTTCAATCTCATCACAATTTTCAGAAACGTATGCATATCCACACCAATTTAAGATAAACATTGCTCATGTTCTAGCAATTGAAACAAACCATCAAGCATAGTTAAAATTTCTGCATAACAACGAGATGAGGAATTATACAGAACAGAAATAGAATTCAACCTCTGGATTCACAACTTCAATCTATTCACTGGGTTATTGGGAAAAGCCTTTGCTCTTCAGCATGGAACTACAGCAGAACTGAAAGCTAATGTTCTTATGAGCCATCTGTGTATTAGTACCCCCAATCACTGCTTACAGACAGCATGCTGCCCAAAGAACCTGCTACTGTTGTTTGATGTTTCAGATTAAAAAAAAAAAGAAAAAAAGGGAAAAAAAGCAGCATGATAAACAAGAGGGAAAGCAAAGCACCACAATGCTCACAGTGCACTACCTACGGGCCAATGAACATTAAGAACAACCTATTAGCTCAAACACTTCACAGCACGTTTGGCGGACAGGACCGTATGCGCCTCTGTTAGTGCCCACACTGACAAAGGAGTATACAGTCACCCCAATTACTTTTTAATCATTCACAGCACGTGGACAAGTTCTGGTAACTTTTTAACATCCCTTTATATTCTACCATTAACCTCAGTAACTTCATAATTAACCATGAAAACTGTCACTCGACCATAGCTTATTTCTTGTGACTTATTCTGGACCCATTTGCTAAAAAGTGTGTCTCCTGCTGCGCAGCAGGAGCTGGGCCCACTAGAGGTGCATTCTATCACTTGGGCAGAACAGCAAAATCCAGCCTGAATCATCAGCGTAACCTTCTGCTGTGTTGCCAGTACTTGCTATTAAGTTACGTATTGCCTGTCACGTCAGGAGTTTGTAATCACTAAAGAAGTATGATAGAAACCAAGAAGAATTCAGACTTAAGACAGGTTTAGTTTTACACCGGAGATTTGTCACAGATGTCTGGGTGAAGAGAATATATCTACTGGACATGTACAGTACCTGGTCGTGGTGAATTCAGTTCAGCAAACCTCTTTAGAATATTGCTAACCATCATTGGAGCAGCAACAGAAGAGTTCTGCTGCCTGGGAATGTCAGCCTGTTGCGTTGTACCCGAAGCCATATCATAAATAATTGGGACAATAATACTAACAGCTTCCTGTGGGACTGTTGTTTTCTGTGTTAGCTGGAGCTGCAGGGAAAAACAGAGAGTGTGTTATGCTGAATGACCATGGACTTCAGCGCAACTTCTGATACAGTTAAACACTCCAGGCCTACAGACAGCATGCACGTCCACCCCCTCAGTTTTCAGACCTCAATTCTGTAACAGAGAAGTTAGCAATCAGGTGCAGGCTATTTTCTTCTCAAAAGCACCTTAGTGAGCATTGCCTCAGAGACTACACTAATACAGATTTGTTCTAAACGCCCCGGTCCCGCTATCCTTTCTCAGCACCATTACTGTGTAGATCACTTAATCTAGGTGGTTACTGCCTCAAAGAACAACAAAGCACCCCAGAGCCGAGCACTGGTAAACACCCGCAGCCCAGGGGAAACTGAACTGTATATATTGTCAACATCTCTCCAAGAACACAAAACGTGAAGAGTTGCAGTGCTTTTATAGGAGGGAGAACAGGGACACTGACCGAACCCATTACAAGAGAGAAGCAAGCAAATCTAGGCTTCCAAATGGCAGACCCTTTGTAGCTATTACAGTTGTCAGACGTGGCACGCTTATGTTTTGCTACTAACCCATGACGGTTCCAAAGACACACAGCCCACAAAAATTTTAAAACAGATAGCTCTACTTACAAAAAACAACATTTTGGATTTCAGCACAACAGCAGGTGTTCCTGGAGGCGCAATAGGCGGTGCACTGGGAGGAATTGTTAAACAGAACTGCACATTCCATTTCAGCTGACTCGCCTGATCAGGGAACTGTTTAGAAAGGGCAGCACAGAGAAACAACAGCAAAGGTCTCATGTCAGTGCCGTACGTGGCTATGAACCCGGGAAGCGTTAGAAAGTAGAATGTGTCTCTCTTGTTAAACTTTCAGATGTTGCCAGGTTTGGCACAGGTTAGAGTAACTCTTGAAGAACTGAGCGTAAGGTAAACAAGAATACAAATTGGAAAGATTCCAGCCAGCCTATGCACATGCCTGTTGTGCAGTAATGTGTCTGCAGTTTCTCAAAATCATCAGTTTCAAGGAGAATTTGGGGAGTTTCCAGGAGAACTTGTGGTAAAACAAGAACTTCTTTATTGACACTAAATAGCATATAGAGAGAGTAATTTATGTGCTTAGAGATAAAGACACAGCAGCTCTTGTTTATAAACATAATAACCAAAGTTGGGTGAACTAAATGGAATGGCTAACTTACCAGCTCAAGTTTCATGATGTGTACGCAGTCCCTGAGGATATGCGTTGGAGCTCCTAGTAATTTTGTGAAGGCTATTAGGGTGTTTGCTTTAAAAGGTGGTCCTGCAACCTGAAGAAAGACATCGTTTATTACTGCCTAGTTAGATAATAGCTATATCATTTAATATCGTAACCAACATGCACAACTGTTAATTGTCTATTCTGCAGTCCTTACACACCAACGGAAGTCAGCAGCACCGCTCCAAACAGCACCAGAGATTAAAGCAATGCACAAAAAATTAAACACTAACGATTTGAGTACGTACCCTCGTTTCAAAGAACTTCTCCAAAACTTGTAACTCCTCCGATTTCCACTGTCCTGTATTTTCAGGTGTTACTTTCAGTTGCAAGGTCTGGTTGGTTTTGGGATTCAGAGCAACCCTGCACTTCAGCGCGTCAGTCTTAAACATAATTACACCTGGTTCATTGGAGTTTATTAACTGCAGCTGTAAAAAGAAGCATCATGTCCAATCATTCGTTAAACAGCATGAACACACACACATTCACTTCCAAGACTGTAGTGATTGATCTGCCCTCTTTTCACGAAGAAACACGTGATATTTGTATCCAGGTAAAATTACCTTGAGAATGAAGCTTATGCAAGATTTGGCTTCTTTCTCTGTCACTGAATCAATGCCAAAGAAATGAAGAGGTGCACACTGTCTCTCCCAAACCCTAAAGCAACGTTCATGACTGAGTAGTTCAGTTATTGTCAACCAGTAACTAGTTTCTTGGGCACTCCTACCAAGCAGTGGCATCCATAGTAACCCTGTGGCTGTTAACTTCCAATGGACAGAAGCCAGGGCATCTGGAAATCTGGTCACAGTCTTCCTATCATATCAGCTATCAAATTTCAGCTCACCAAACAGGCTTTCCATTTCTAATTTGCATGGAAAAGAAGTGGAACTAAATACTTTTTATAAATTTTGACACTTCAGACAGCAAGAATCAGCAGTATAGCACAAGTCAACAGCAAATGCTTATTATGTGAAGCATTTCAGTTGGTGCCTGATTTGAAAGACATTAAGTACAGAAGCATGAAAAAACAACCCAAAAAACAATTGTGAAGTCATACTCGCAGGTCAATATTAAAACAAACTAAACCATACCGTTTCCTGTTGTATGATCCTCTGAAGATGCCTCCTCATAATAACTGATCCAAGGAATCGCTCAAGAGGGGAGCAAAGATAGCTGCCAGCTAGTCCCGGCACAAGACCAGGGGTAGGAGAGGGCAACAGCAGAACATTCAAGGCACTGTGGGTGAGGATTGTAGGTATGGATGCAGCCCAAGAGCGCTGAGGTAGTTTACGAGGTGGAGGCATGCTAGTCGGCATTGCTTGGGAACCTATCGATACGGAAAAAGCACTTGTAGTAAGGACAGATTTAAGCTGAAACATAAGATATGCGTTCACGTTACTTGTCGTCAGTATACAAGCGATGAGTTGTCTGGGCCAAAGCTTAATTGTTCTTATTTAAGAATTTGGCTGCCTAGTGACAGCCAACAGATAGACAAAGACATAGAATTAGTGTTTCGACCCTCCACCCATGCAAAGAGTCTCATTAACACTAAAATCGTACTCCCTTTTCCTTTCTGCAGCATGCCAGCAGATAGCAGGTCTCTACAACAAACTCAACAAGATGTCAAGATGGCGAAATCAGTCGTGCAAGAGCAGCACTACAACTCTATGATGTGCAAAGTTAGTATCTGGGTAGGCAAATATGCCTATCATTGCTTTCATTCCAAAGAATTTTCTCTCCGTCAAGGAACTCAATAGTTTAAGACTAATTTCTGCAGTGCAAAAAAGAGGTATCAATCCTGCTGACATTTATGCTGTATGATTTCACTCGTTTTCCAATTTTTTGTCACAGATTTGAACTAGGACAGAATTAAGGCTTCATTTCCTTAGATATTTTCCTGCACAAGGGCAGTAAGGACTGTTAGGCTGACACACAAATCTATCAAAAAGAACAGAACTAGAAATGTTAAACACGAGTGTTTCACAGTCATAACACTGATAAAGAAGCCTACTTGTTCCAGCTCGTGGGGAATGTGAGGCATCTGGGACAGGTGAATGAAGGGAAGGGTTGGCTGGTGACATTCCAGGCATCCGTGCCGCTGGTGATGGACCAGAGACCTGGGGAGATCCTGGCCAGTTCCCTGCACGCTGACTGGGTGACATCATGGTGTATGGTGAGCTTGGGTCTATGGTACCTACAGATGTTACAAGGCCATTATTATTTTTTTAAAAAATAAGTACGAGGTTTTCTAATCTAGAAATCTAAAAAAAGCTTACCCAAATCTGTAAAGTGTGAATGTGTCTGCAAGCTTTTAGACTACATTTTACAACCATATAAAAAAATGTAATGGGGGGAGGAAATAAAATCAAGATATAGATTAAAGGGTTTTCTGGTTCTATTTTTGAAAAAGTAAAATAACATTGAACATTAAGGCAAATCGACATGTTCAACATGTAACGGAGTCTAATCTAAAAAGAGCTCTTGCCTATAGACTTGGACTTCTACTGCTCCTTAGCAAATGAAAGCCTCAGCTAGGCTGTTCCTTATCTATTCAGTATCTCGCAGTTATCTCTCCAAAAGTATCTTTGGTTTTGTGCTCCGTTATGAAGACTGATCAGAACAAGCTTCTTAAACCGTCTGTTGTATATCTATCTCACTCTGTTCATCTTGACAGTTAAATTGGCGTGCTAAAGTTACCATCTGAACTGTTCTTCACTGCCATCTACGGAATGGTTTCCGATGCACCGCGATTACAGCAAACAATTGTTTTGGCAGCTTTCCAAAAAGAAACTTAATAACGGAAACAACCGAAAGGCATGTTGTTCACATACAGGTATGTCAAACCTGCAAGACTTTGACAATGTTTTCAAATCGCAAGGATCTGAATTTCTAACCTGTTCCAGTTATTTTTTCCAGGAAAACGTAAGCAGTGAAAATGCATTAACTAATCTACCAAGAGATAGTGCTCATCAAAAGCTGCAGCCATTGTTCTGCTACAAGACATTAGTAAGCAGGAAAAAGTAACTGACAGTCAATTTTTAAAACGTTAGGAACACCTCAACGTGCCATGCAGCTACTTTTGACTACTGTTAAGAATTACACCCGCACGTATGAAAACAGCTACTTAAGCCAATTACAACACAGAAATTTTTCTCAATTAACTTAGGTCTGCTTGGGAAGACTTAATTTCCAGAAGGAAACATGCTCTCCCCGCCACTACATATACACCTGCCAGTAAAAAACTCACCATGTGGGCTGGCAAAGTTAGCTGTTTGTCCCATTGTGATTCCAAGAGAGGAAGGTGAAGGAGTTGGACCAAAGGATGCTGGTGATGGTGCTCTTAAAGCTCCGCTAGGTGAGCTTGCGGCGTGCAAGTTTCCTGATCAAAGACATCATGTCACTCAACATACACATTTCCCATTTTTCTGTTACATTTTTTTCTATCAACTGCTATGGCTATCTCCTTTTCAGGGAGACAGCAAACAAGATTCACGAGAATTTGTTTTTGCACTTGAAGGCTTTATTTTGTACATGCATGAGCGTTATATTTTCCAGATTGATTCACCACACAAATGAAACTTTCCAAGATATCTGGCTTGAAGAATGGCATTCCCCCCTGCCCAGCCCTTCCCCAAATTTAAATATTTGCAGCTGTTACGCTGTAACAGCTGGGAGCAGGAAGCAGAGCTTTGGCAATGAAAAGCTTTTCTGAAGAAGCAGGTATTTAAAATTAACAGGTTTTGATCTGAAACAAGTTGTAAGCCATAAGAATGAAACAGTCCCAAATATGATGCTAAGGATGACAGCTTCATGGAATGTTATTTTTTTTTTTTAGCTTCAAAATGTACTTTCCAAAACATTCATGGCAAGACTTTGCCTTGCCATGTTGCCACAATATAAGGTGCATTCTCTTGGCTAACTTGGAGCTAAACAGCTGAAATGATAGAAAAAGCATGCAGGCACAGAAAGCTACGTGTGTATTTCCAGCACATCATTAGCACAGAAGCTCTCAGTCGTCTTACCTGGTGACTGTGTGTGCATCATAGATGGAGATGGCGTCACTGTGTTGTGATAGGAGGTGGGTGGTGAAGTAAGAGGATATGCTCCCGATGCTCCGGCCTGTTTTGCAAATGGCTGAAATTGTCAACAGAGGACAATAAAATTTTTTTATCATTTTGTATTAAAATTAAAGTTAATTATGTGCAGGAGAATACTAATGAGAGTTTGGTCCCCACCTGTGAAATCTTACAGGTCCATCAACGTAATGGTTAGGTTCTCTATATCACCTTTTCAGTGCTGACTATTTTTTTCAGTGACTTTTTGCAGTGTCTCCTCAAGACAGAATACCTCTGCACCTCATTCCTTTTTATCTGCCACGCTGTAATGGCGAAGCCTCCAGTGTGTCCATCCCATCCCTCCCCCCACCCCCTTATCTTAAACAGTTGTTTTCCTCCCTCAGTCCTTCACTTCTAAGGCAGCAGGTTTCGTGTGACCTTCCAAAGCTGCTGTTTGTATGCTATGGGCTGTTTACACCGGAATGAGAAATGACAAAATAAATTAATACATTTTGCCCCAAGGGGAATTCCACAGCAGAGCAGTTTCACAGCTTCCCTTTCCATTTTTTACTGCTAATCCTTTTAGAATGTAAGTTCTTAGAAACCTACAGTTATGGAAGACAATAAACATTTCTTATTTTGCCTGGAGGTTACCTGTTGTTGCGGTTGCTGCAGTGGCTGCTGGGGTTGAAGCTGTGATATCAAAGAATCCATCATGTCTCCTCCAATAGGAGAAGGTGGGTTATCGTCTTCATTGACAGATCGTCTTCGTGCATCTTGATTGCTGTCAACAAACATGTTCAGGAATGTCTGTGGAAAAATCAGTTTTGTTAATAAATTCCCCATTTCAACGTCACTACAGAAATGAGCACAGTAGTTGCTGAGCTTTAATACTACCTTAATCAGCTACAGCACATAAGAAAAAGGCAGGTCTCTAGTAGGCAATCATTATATACAGTATGAACAGTTTGCAAAATATATCAATTCATTAACAGAGCTTCTCAGTGGAAATTTAAGCTTAATTCCCTTTTTCTTTTAAAAAAGGGGGCTTGCACCACCATCAAACAAGAAAGCTTGCTCATTAACGTGAAATCTCTTTAGTGCTCATTAACGTGAAATCTCTTTAGTTAATTGAAATACCAACATTTTTCTTTTTTCCTGGAGATAGCTGTTGCAGAACAACTCATCAGTATCCAGAACCAAATGGGCTGTTGTGTCACATCTGCAATGGCCCTGTTTGGGTAAGAATGCCCAGGTCACCTCCTCCATAGCACTCTCCTGTATCCATAGGAATCTGCCAACCCTCTTGAACTGCTTCTTCCTCTACCTTTCCAATTTTGTTCCCCGCTCTCTTCTCATTAGCTTTCCATTCGGAATTCGTGAATGAGGCAGATGTTTAGGATCAGCTAAATGCAGTACCAGAGAATCAGTGTTCAGTTGCAACTGTCAGAAGAAAAAAATTGGCAAACTATCCTGTTTCACCATGGTGCCACTGCTGTATTTCAGTGTAACTAGTACTGGTACCAGCTGCCCTCCGCTAGGGTGTTCTGTCAGTGTGCACACATACATTTTTCAGGAAGAGCGAGTCAGTGCTGTGTTCAGAAGCCATAGGCTCCTGCCACACACTGATGGAAATTGTTTTAAAAGAGAAGTTTCTCTCTAGAATCATCTGACATGGAGCATTTCATAATCTGCAATGTATGAGCATTGTCCTGCCACACAACGTAGTTTGTGAGGAGCAGTTGTGCTTAATCTTGGAGAATACATCTAACCTAGCCACAAAGCTTCAGCAAGTTTTAACAAAAGGATGCCTGAAGTAGCCTCTATATTATTTCATTACGTAGGTATGAAAAAAACCACAAGCAACTGACACTCGATGCTCAGTTTCTTAAACGAAATGTTTTAATTCAAACTAATTAACAAATCTACTGATAAATCAGCAAATCCCGTCCGTGCTCAGAATTTTGGAAGGACTGCAGTCCTTCACAAAAAAAATAAGTTCACAAAGCTCTTCACATCAGATCCACATTTGAAATTAGAAGCTCACTTATTTACAAAATGCCAGAGAAAACTGAAACTGTCACCTTTAATCCAGGCGCGGGGTAAAAACCTTCAACTATTTTGCTGTTGTCAAAGAGACTGTACGCCCCATCGCGTATCGCTACGACACCACGACTCCGGCAGTAGATGTCAATGCAGTACATATTCCTAAAAGCCAGTCTGATATGCGTGGGTGACTGCGGCAGAATGGAGAAACACTGATAGGCAGTGTTGGTGCGTTGAGTCAGACCCAGCATGGGCACAGTTGGAAGTTTGTTGATGGCATTTAATGGAGCCTGAGTGTCAAACAAAACCTGAGAGAGAAGAGATATTAAGAGATCAGGTAGGTTACCTTAAAAAAAATATCAGGGAAAATGGGGCATAGGGGTGGAATACAATCTTCCCCAAGCCACCTTCTGCCAATGAGATCCATAATCATAACACACACATAATTTTGAAAAGAACAGTTTAATCAGAATTCAGCTCTTAATTATCTCACACTTTTCTTGAGAGAAGTTTGTAAAACGGTACCTGTAACAACTGCACCACATTTGGTGTTTTATTAAACATCTCCTGGAGCTGGTGCAGAATTGTGTTGTGACAGTTACTGCAACCTGAGTTTGGGCCAACAGTTCCCAGTGAAATGTGGAACTTCTGGAGTACGGAGTTCCACTGAATGCTGATCTGCAACACAAAGAATAAAAAATGGTCTTGGAAACTAGAACAACTACGAGGTAATAGCAAGAAACCTGATATGCTTTAATTTTTTTACCCAATTTTCATCAACCTGCAACAGATTCCAAACCTGTCTTCCTCAAAAGTTGCTGGGGCAGGGGGGTGGGGAGGTTGAGCAAAAAAACCCCACGCTGTTAGGTTTAACATCCATTTAGCTAGCTGGACTGTTGGCAACCACAAAACTAGGGAACTATTTTAGCAAGTCAACCAAAAAGAAAAACAGCCTTTTCTGCCAAAGGTGAGACAGGGAAAATTAAACTCAAGAGACTGATGCTGCAAAGGACTGATTAATGAGTTGCTGGAGGTGGACTGGTTTTCTCAGTCATATCACCCAAAAACAAGAACTAGACATGCTAATATGTAAGGAAGTGACATGCAAAATCCGTGCTACTGCTCTTGCTCCTTTATTAACTGTCCCAATAAAACACACACAGAAATACTCAGAAAAATTCAGCTTAGAACATGAACACATAAAACCTTCCAGGAGGCAAATTTCAAGTGCATCAGCTACTTTGCAATAGTTGCACACAAAACCATATTCTTAGTCTGTAATAAACATGCACTTCCTCCTCTACCTTATATTTAAGGCATGTGAGCAAATACTCAGTTATCAAAGTAATTCATAAGCTGTGAATTCAAATACTACAGAGCAAGCTAGAGTTCTGAAGGAGGGAACAGCACTGCTACAAAATAAGTAAGGGCCACGTCATCTGAAAGCACAGTGCTGCACTTAAAACTTAGTTACAAGCTCTTTCTTCCAAGGCAGAAACAGCCACTCGGCTTACATATATCCTGGTATAGCAGTGACCAGCAGCAACACTTACCCTAAGTTTGTCAGAAAACAGCTGCCACACCTGCTTTCATCACTCAGGAGCACACAACTGTCCTTCCCACAATTTAGAGCATCTTACACAAATTCTCAGAAATTCTAAACATTCTAGTAACCTAGCAAATTAGCAACCTGGCACCCTCTATTTCAATCTCTTCTATATTCATCAGTATTAATTCCACAATAATGTAATACAAGGAGATATTTTGTAGGACAATTCTGAGAACTCCAAGTCTACCCATCCTGACTTCAAACATACATTTTAAGCGCACTTAGGAGTTACTTACTGAGCTCCCCTTGGTAGTTCCATAACAAAGGATAAGTTTTCGGTAATTGTAGATACGAACTTCTGAAAAAACGTTTAAGTGGTTGGGTATGTCTTTGAAGAGAGGAGGGAAAAGAGTTAGAGCGATAAAACCATAGTAATCTATAAACACATCATTTTAACAACAAGGAGGCGATTTCTGTACCTGGTAATGATCGTGCAAACTCCAGGACACATTCATACAGCCGAGCGATACTGTTCCAGTCATTAAGGAACATCTCAACAACTTTGCGACCTCCCACTGGTTCAGATAGCTGGTTTTCATACGTCAGATAAACATGACGGGTTGGTCCTGTAGTGTTAGGAGACGGTAAATACTGATTAAACTGGTGTTTCCTAAACTGTGGTTTACAGACTGTAAGTGAAGTGCAGAAATTGACTAGGAAGCATAGTTAAATAATAAAAGTGCATCAACTCAGAAGTAAAAGTTTTGATTCAGGCACACTGTGGTTCATTAGAAGTCTTAAGAGCAGACAGCTGTCCAGTAACACCAAAACATTAGAACTACTGGAACAGACAACGTAAAGCACAAGGAAACAAAATGTACCAGTCTTCCTAAATAAAACTTACCTTGCTCCCTGGACGAAGTGCTATTAAGTGGACAGTTTGCAAATACCAGCTCAGCCACCCACGTGCGATTATTTCTACCTTGTAATCGGAAAGTGCAATCAAGAAGAGACCGGTCCAGAGCCTTCTGCGTTTCCTCGTTTACACCTTTACAGGGAGGAATTCTATTCATGGTAAAAAAAGAGACCTCAATTATACACAGTACAGGTCTAAAACTAAAAATACTACCTTCTAGTATTTCCTGAAGGACTTCCAAGTCTGGACATGAAAGAATGAACAAATCAAGAGCAAAGACAGTTGGATTGCACAGCAAGATATCCTATTCCTCTTCAAGGACTGTAATAAGTGTGTTACAAAAGCACTGAGTTAAGACCAATTTTTATATGGATTCAACACCTGCAAATTACAGGCTGCTAAGGGATCTGATGAATTGCACTGATCTCCTGGTGAAGTGAGTGCACACCAATACAAAGCTTTTATACAGAGAAACAAGCCAAAAAAGATGAAAATAAGTTCTGTGGCAAACTGAATTAATGAATCAGTTTGTCTTCTAGAACAAGTTCGCTCTAAATACAATGAACCACCTGACAGTTATCTTCATACCCGCTAAGGTAGTCATATCCTGATGTGCAAATTGAGCTCAGGGGACAGACTAAATAAAGCTTAAGTAAAAACATGCCAAGCTCTTTCAAATCCCTGTAGAGTCTATGCTGAAATTTCATGTACCACCATTAACTTCAGCTCACAAGTTCTCAGTACTTCTCTGCTCACATGCAAAGTTAATAAGGTAGGGCCTGACGCATTCAGAGATTGATGCCTTTATATTGCTATACGTTTCTGCAGCATAAAAGGAGTTAAGAAGGTTTTACTCTAGAAGGTGTTTTTGGGGTTTGGTTTTTTGTTTTAAACAGATATTATCTGTTTTACTTCATAACACAATCCAACATTTAACTGGCAAGGCTTGAAGTAGGCTCCTAGAAGTGTGCAAAACTGGCTGAACTACAAGATAGAAAGCACTGTGGTCACTAGTTGCAGGTTCAAATAGTGGCTGGTTGTGGCTGGCATTCCTTAGGGTTAACACAGAGGCCAACACTAGCAATAACCTACGTGATGCAAAGGAATAGCAAGTGTGCAGATGATGCCAAACTGAAGGGAGCACTTAACACGCTGGAGGACAGGGCTGCCATTCAGAGACCTCAAATGGCTGAAGGAAAAAGTTACCAGGAACCTCATGAAATTCAATGAAAACAAACACAAAGTTCTGTGCTTGGGCTTAAATAACCTCAAGCAACAGCACCGAGGGGGGACTGACTGGGGTCTGGGAGACAGACTGGGCAGGAGTGAGCATGCTCTTGCAGCAATGACAGACCTGGGCTGTATTAGCCAGGCAATCAAGTGATTACTCCCCTCTAGTCAGCGCTTGAGACCGCTGTGCCCAGGGAGAGCACAAAACCCCCTGGAGATTGGAAAATGCAGCTGATCAGCCCTGCTTTGAGCAGGAGGTTGGACAGATGACCCCCACAGGTCCCTTCCACTCCTGAATTACTGTATGATTCTCAGACGTTTCCTCTACAAGTTTTTTATCATGCAATTGTCTTTTCTAGGATTCCTTGTATCTTCTTCTGCAGTATCACATACTGGTAATTGTCAAGTAAACATATGGAGTATTTAGGCCTCTGACCTGATCTAAAATTGCCATTAGGTGTTCATGAATCATCACCATATTTTCCTTAGCACTGCCCGGATTTTAGGACTGAAGACTATTTTCAGACGTCTCCAGTTTAGGCTAATGATGGAAACAAATTATAGTTGGCTCTGTGTCTACTCTTACTTTCCTCCTTCTCCAGCACTGCTTCACACGAGAGCACAAGACACAGTAATTACAAAAAAAACAAACCAAAAACCCACAAAAAAACCCCAAACCAAAAATCCCCCCAACCCAGTATTTTAGTGTTACTTTCCAAACAATCCTTTTTTAATCTCAGGCATATGTACAGTAATGAAATAAAACACAGGAGCATATCCTCTTACTTTAATAAACGTATTGCATGGCTGAAGCCATCTCCTTCTACTTGTACCCCTTGATGAGGAATGTCCATATTAGATAACTAGGAATGAACAAGAAAAATGTTATCTCAAGCAAAACGTCGAACAATGTCACTGTAACTTTTTCAAGGATTTTTTTTTTTTCCCCTAAGGGTGACAGATGTTTCACATCCTCAGGCACTGGAAAGCCAAAAAACAGTCTGTGCAAGTCTGGTATAAAGTTGTCTCCCATCCCCTCCCACAAGTGTGACGTTCATCTTTTCACTTTCCCTTTTCTCTTAACTTTTCAAGCTTTTTGCTGTGGTTGGTGTTAGAGAACCAGCTCTACCAAGACTGGAGCAACCCAGTGTAGAACATCAGTCACCCAGGCCCATCTGGCACGGGAACTCCAAAGCAAACATATGACCACAAGTTTGCTGCATAGTCACATCTAGACAAGAGAATCAGGAGCAGTAGAGGGGAAGAAGGAAACAAAATATTTTTTAATACATACCTCCATACGAAGCCCTATAAACGGCATATTTGTATCACACATGGCTACAATATGAGCTAGCACTTTATTGAAGGCACACATTTCTCCCGATCGTTTTGGTTTCTTAGGTTCTATGGAACATGGATCACCAGAAAACTAGAATTAAAATAAAGACAAATGTACTTGCACATTTGGAGCAAACATTTTTAAAAGATGTCAGAGAATAATCTCATTCATCCAAGTTTCACATGAATCACACCCTGAGCACAAACTCCTGAAAGGATGTGGTCTGCTTCAGGACTGACACAATTCAGTTAAAGTAATTTTAGAATCATCTCCTTCCTTAAAACAGTATTTACATATCACTAAGCCATGTCAGCCTGACCCCCAAAAGTAACTCTAATCAGCCCCTGCAAGTCTTTCAAAGACTACACCTACATGGTACAAAGCATACCACGCAGATCCTGGTGCTCTGCGTATACAAGCCACTGTAGCTACCTCAGCACAGAGCTCTGCCTTGGCTCTTCACAACAGCTGAGAAGGCCTGGCACAAATTAAAGGACAACTGTTGCAAAATAGTTTCCCAACATCTCCCTAGGGAAGCAGTCTGGAGAACCAAGCCTCAATACAAGTAAGCTGCCGGCCACACAAACTTTTGAAACAGTGCTGCTAAAGCTGGTATCGATGCTCAGAACGTGTGTTTAGCTTTCACGCTCTATAGCTAGCCCGATGGCTTTTGAAGCACATACCTTGCGCTTGACACCACTTTTCATTTGTTTCCCACTTTTTGTGTCTAGTACCAACTCTTCAATGTTTGGTTTGAACTGCTGTAGTAAGAGTGCAGTAGCAGGGCTGTCATCTCCTTCAGCGTAGCTCACAGAGAGAAAATGGTACTTGTACTCCAGTTCTGTGGGGTTGCCAGGAACATCAAACATCTCTACAACCTACATTTAAACAAAACAACAAATTGAGAAGACGCTCAGGATAACAATATGTCTATATCAGTTCCTATCCTCTGCCCCTCAAAGAAAAGACATTAGTCTTTTTCAAGATATTAATACTGTAGCTAGGAAAGGGATCCAAGAAGAGGAGGAAGATTCAACTTTTAGGAAACATAAACAGCCTGGGAAGGTTGCTGAGTAATAATCCTTTATGTTCCCTCCTCTCCCTACGCCTGACTGCTTAACAAGCCCCCTGAACAAGGGAAGGGAGGGAGAGGGGAGAGTGGAGGATTACATCAATCCCTTGGTCCCTAATGTTAGAGTTAACAGTACGACAGACAAACTGTCTGCTATACCCATGACTGGGAGCAAAAGACAGAAGCGTTTTTCAGTTACTTACAATGTAGTACTGTGGAAGACGAGTGAGTTTGATAAACAGTTTGTGTTTGGAAAGGCTTCCCACTGGATGGCTAGCGTAATTAGCTAGTTGTAGAGTTTCACTGCTCACTGTAGGCAGATGCTTTATAGATTGTTTGCAACGCTGCTGTCCAAGCCAGAACCTTGCATTGAAATAAAGGTATTAGTACCCTGAGACTGTTTTACATTATTCTAGTGTACTGCTGTTTAGCGCATTAGTGTCAAATTAAGAGTCAGTCGCATTCTTAGTCAACATTTATCATTGCTGCACAAGTTATATACAGAAAATCACACAGAAAATTTCATGAGTTTGTATTTTCTTATTACTATCTTCACATATTGTCTTCAGCTTGAGTAACAGACAGCTGTTAATAAGAAAAGCCCTGAAATAATTCACTGAAAGAATACATAAATTATTTTTTGTAGACCACAATATGAAATTACAGTATAAAAAAGAAGGGACAAATAAAAAACCCCATGCAGATTACAGTTATTTTACATTTTGGAATCTTTGAATATTTTTGATATAGAAAAGAAAATCTTTGCTCCCATATGCTGCTGGTAAGCAATACAGGAAAAAAAAATAAATCACCAAAGCTGGATGTCACTCTGGATTATGTTACAAACTCATTCACCTGAGTAAGTTTGGACATGAAGAACCCCATGCAAGACACCAAATTTGTTCTAATGCTTGACTTAAACTTTGTCCTACTCCAGTGGATTTTGGCGACAGTTGCAAGGCCAGAAAGCCTAGCTAGGCTTGAAAGGGGCTCAGAAATGTGTGGCTTGGCTTTTCAGTCAAACTTCCACTGAAAACAGCAGTGGAGAGTGTGGGTGCTCAGCATCGCTCCAGCAAAATATACCACGTTGATTCTTCTGGATACATGTTAGATATAGCTGTCCAAAAAGACATTTTGCAGGACCGCCTAGCTTCCTCAAAAACTGCAGCACTATCCAAGTCATTATCTTGAGTACATTATTTATAACAAAGGGAGGTTGATTAGTTTCTCCAGGGTGCCAGTGCTTCATGCGTCATCATGCTTCTTTTAGAAGCAAAATTCCTCAAATAGAGGTTTCACCCTGCAATTAGCTCAGAGTACTGGGAATTTCCAAAATGACAGAGCAGGTGGAACTTAGTTTTCATGCAAATGCAAACTGTATTTCTATTATTTGCTAAAACCTCTTATGGAAGCCAAATGTATCTTGTGCTTAAATCTCAGTGCTTTATGGAAGGAAGATTAGAGGTTTAAACCAGCAAGGGCTGAAGTGTTAGAAGATAAACAGGTATTATTTAAATCATCCTAGGCCACTTCCTGGTTTTTCCTCTGTATTGTGAGAAGGGAGATCGTTCTTGCTGAGAAACAAGCAGAGTTCAGCTGTAGAAACAGAGTGGAATAAAGGAGATAGAAAATGAACATGAACGCAGAATGAGATCCTCAGAAAGCAAGCGGTCTGTTACTGACTTAAAGTGAAAAGACTTCACGAATAGTGTTCGCACAGCAATCCACGAGGCTACGTGTAAGGAGGTAGACTAAAGGTGGACTATGGAATCAACTCTAAGCCAAAGCAGAATTTCCTCCACTCATCTAGAGGAGACGGCAAATACTCAAGGTTGCTTAGAACAGTGAGAAAGTATACCCCTTACTGTGGTAAAACACAAAGCCACGCAAGCGTGATCATCCAAAAGACAAATATGGTGATTCATTCTACGCAAACTAAGTGAATCGTTCAAATTACTTACTTGAGCTGCTGGAGCCAAGGAATGATACGCTTCATATCATCATTAACAGACTTCTCTATATCATCAAGTGTCAGTTGATCTGCAAGAACATTAGGTGAGTGAGTGGTCTTAACATCTGCTCTTCAAACAAAATTTCAAACTTCTAATTAAAGTGTCTAATCTAATTTAACAAACAATTACTTATAGAATCATAGAAAAGCCCAGGTTGGAAGGGACCTTGAAAGACCATCTGGTTCAACCTTTCATGGGAAAGGGAGCCTAGAGGAGATTATCTAACACCCTGTCCAATTGCATCTTGAAAACCTCAAGTGATGGTGACTCCACCACATCCCTGGGGAGGTTGTTCCATTGAACAATTGTTTTCACTGTAAAAAATTTCTTTCTTATATTGACATGAAACTTCTGCTGGCGCAACTTGTAATTGTTGCCGCTTGTCTTCTCCATCTGGCTCAGTGCGAAGTGAGAGATTAAGATACACAGCAAACGATCCATAAAGCTTGTAAAACCACAGCAGGACACTATTAGGCAAATAAACTAGAACAACTCACTCTCCTCCTTTTCTTAAGTAAGCTGAAACCTGAAGTTCAGACTTGAAGAGTAACTTAAGATGTATAAGGTCACATAAGACAATTCTGAGTCAGGTCCACATGAAAAGACCACATTCATTAACAGCACAACCCAGGAATCATGGCTCAAAGAATACACACTGCAGTGATGCATAACAATATTTAATCTGTTGTCCTCTTAAAATGTACCTAACTGAATCATGACTCTTAAGCACAAAGATCCACTTCTCTGTTTCTCAAACTCAAATACCTAGATGATGACCCCAGTGAGGTGTTCATTTGCATTACCCTCATTTACTTACAGAACTCTGCAGATTTGACAGTACTGTTCACATGAAATTACCTCATAATGCAGGATTCTTGCAAGGTATTAAATACAACCTAGTACTGCACCACCTACTTACCTACACCATACAGCATCAGCTGAAACATTCCAGAGTGGAGATCAACAAATACATGCAGGCACTCTGATCGACCACATGGTTCCAAAATCGGAATTACAAGAGTTGGAAGAGCCGTCTCAATAAATGCTAAACAAAATTTGATGTTAGTCATTTGACACAAAATTCAAGCTCATCATATCAAAACTTAGTCCATTACAATCACGAAATATTTTTGTTTTTATAGAAGCAATCTTCACTTGCACATTATTACACTGCTAACATAAAGAGGGAAGAGAAGATAAGAATTTCTCGGTGAAAATAGTGCTAGTAACAAACCAATGCGAAAAGACAGACCAAACGCGAAGATTATTAATCCTTGAATATATTTTAACTCACTGCTTCATGATTATAAGCTCAGTTCAAATCCCAATAGTTCCAACAGTTTAAGCAAAGTCTCATCCAAAGCTAATGCAAGACAGCGAAGATTTACTTTCAATTCTGAACACGTACAAGTTCTACAGAAGACAATTTTTAACTCTTCAACCCAGTCTACAATGCTCTACCAGCTTCATCTATTACACTGCATTTAGAGGTATGAATATTTTACAATTATCAATGCAGAATACTTTAAAGCTAACTCTTGTTACTTCTCCCTTTATTTTTTCATATTTTTTACTTAAACTAAGGAAAATAAGAAGCACCCAAGCAAAAAGAAAACCGTTCCTACGTACGAATGGAAATTAACTTGAAACAAACTTCAGTAGAAAACACTTACAATTGTCATTAACATTGTAGCTCTTAAGAATGGCTTTCAGCTCCTGGAGTTTTTGATGAGATCTTGCATGGACACTGTCTATTAGGAGTTTTTCTATTGATAGGTGGTCAATCTGTAAAAAAGAGAATGTACTTTAGCAAGTTCAAATTTGATGCATAGACTTTATGAATTAGCACACTGGAACAAAGCTGCTTAATAAAGCACTCACTTCAGAAAGGAAGTGCTTAGAACTGTGGTGAACCAAATGAACTATTGACTGTTTTGATCACCATAAAATACAACTAACAAAAGATTCTGTCTGTGCAGCAGGCAGCGGGAGGGTTTTTGAGAGAGGACTAGAAGAAAATGTAAGCGCAAAGAAGTTTCACAAACTAAGCTGTTACCACTCCCTGTGCAGACCTACTCGTTCTGGATCAAGGCTGGAGTATTTGCCAGCATGGCATGCATCCATGTCTAACTAGCTTAAGCTAAAGAAAAAAAAAAACACAACCCCCCCTAAAAACAACACTTTATTAGAATACTGTTGTCTCTACACAAAGACATACGTAGCTGTAGCATGAAACACAACACACTACTTTTAGTCCTGCTAATGGGGTAACAATGCAGTGGCAGACACCAAACATGAGCACCCCTACTGAACCCAGGAGTACCTGGAGGCTTGCATCTAGAGGCTGCTGCACTGCCAGTGCTGAAGCTTATGCCACCACTTACATTCACTGTAGCTTACTTGTGCAACCGAAATTAAAGCATTTGCGTTTATATTCACATTACAGTCATATTAGTTATGTATTTTGCATAAGCAAAGATACAGATTACTGCAAAACCTTCTTCTAGTTAACCTCACATTGCTTTGAAAACTGTTCAAGGTGAATTAAACTCAAATTTTATTTTAGCATAAGAGATAAAGTCAGAATAGGTTTATCCCAGAACAGACCTACATAGAATTTCAGTATGTGGCTTTGTAGATACCAGAATGACCTTCCCCTGAAGACTAGCTTTCAAAGACAAGGCCTTAAAAGTCAAGTGTTTATCGATCCACAAAATCATTTCAGTTCAGCTGCTGCTATGAGTTAAATCTTCCTCACAAACAAGTGACTACACATTCTATAGCTACATCCAATTTTCAGTAGGTTAATGTATAATCACCTGCTTAGACAAACATTTGTTCATGCCACTGTTTTATATAGTATCTTAAATAAACAGAAACACAGTGTGCTATCTACGTCACTACAGCTGAGATCATTCCTCAAACACTAAAAGAGCAGTGTATATACCATAGCTGATATTTTTTTAAGCTCAAAGCAAGTAGTTATAAAGGCAGTCTGCAGTAACTTTGATAAATCTCAAATTTACAGTCGCCTCGTATCTTAATCTACATTATGCAGACCTGATTCAGTGAGCTTAGATTGCATCAGCTCCAGTGGAACTTCAGCAGATGTTCTAGATAAAGCACATTTCCCTGGATTTAGGCATAAATACAGTATCTTCCCTATATTAACTGTATATCTAGTAGCCTAAATAGGCTAATTTAGGCTAGTACATGAGTAAATTTAGCATATATTTACTATACTAATAGTAAAATTTCTGCTCTAGAAGTAGAGCAGAAGGCTACCATGCTCCACGAAGTTTCCCACATTCCTCTGTAGCCCAAACATATGACAGTTGACATTCACCATACAGAGACTTGTCTGTCAGACTCGGTAAACAAGACTGGCCAAGAGGCTCAAATACAAAGTATGTAGAGTAGGTGAAGGTTATCATCAGTAGCAAGTTCTGTTAGACAGGTGAAGAATCTGAGCTGGGAAGTTTTTACCTGTGGAAAAACTTTACTGAAAGTTTGAAAACTACATCATTCACTCCAGTTTATTAACTCTTTTAAAAACCCTGAACACTGTAAGAATGACAAACACACATCCTGATATATCACAGCCAGACTTGCTGAGGAACTTATGGAAGACTTATTATAAAACCTAGAACGCAGTTTCCCTTAGATATCATTAATCAAGCTCTATAATTATCACCAGGAAGCCTTACCCAAGTAGGAAGCTGACAGCAGTTACTCATTTTGGATCATTTCAATCATCCCACCTTCAACATACATAAATTTGAACAATACAAAGGCACATTTGCATAGGCCACATGACATGATCTGCTTAGCGATAACGTAAAACCAAGCTTTACCTAACACTTGTAACAAGCAAACCACGTTCACTCTTTTGCACAAGATTTCCAAATCATAATGTAAGATCTTCTAAAGTGAATAGCACTGCTGGGGAGCCAACTCATGTGATATGGGAATGCTGATTTTCAGAAGAAGTTTACACAGCATTTCCAAGACAGGAAAGGGAAGAACTGGCTCTCTATAAAGCACTTCAAGCCAAGCACTAACCACAACTGAAACTTTGCTGTTGTTTCCCCCCAAACTTGGCATTCTGTCTCATAAGTGATATATAATGTACTGTAAAGTAGGTGTAATTTTTAAGATGGAATCAAGGTCAGTAATTTGTAACAATGATTTAAGCTCCCAACATAAACACAACACAACCTAGAGTAACTGCTGACTACAAATTTTAGAAACAGCTCATTAAATAGAATCACAGAGACACAAACGGACAGCATTTTTAAGTTTTTGATTTAAAAAACTAGATGCCTACTGCAAAGTAAAGCTTTACCTTCATGGCTCTTTCCATCAGTTTGGAGTCACAAGCTGGCAGTGGAGGCTCATGAGATATTTGCAAGGGTTTTGAGACATCAGTCTCATCAATCTTAATAGTGACCTTATGAACAGAGGCGGTCCCCGTTTTCCTGCCAAGCACCTGTTGACTTAAAATAAAGAGAATAATTAAACCATGTAACTGGAATAGCAGAAAGTATGCTTTTCAGTAGCTAATTCTTGATTCTGAGAGTTCTGGTGAAAGTAAGAATATGTCAGCTGAACTGAAAAAAGCATTTGTTTTAAGTTTCCGTTTTAATGCAGAGCTGCTGGTAAACTAGAACTCCATAAAGAAGTTTTAGATGGCTGCAAATTAAACACAATCAGAAAAGCATTTGGATTGCTTTTTAAAATTCTATCTAGTGCAAGTCAAGCAATAAATATAGTAAAAGACAGACAAAGAACTCATTAATTTATTTAGATATCTGCATAAATACAAGCTTATTTCTAACTGTATCCATTGTTCTCCTGTACATTAATGTACGTCCCTCACTTCTCTGCAAGTCAAGCAACACATTAGGCACTTAGTTACAAGAATTTAGGAGTCTCACATCAAAAAGAAGGTACAATTCTGAAAATTCTGGCTCAAGCTCAGTAAACAAAAACCCTCCTATTATTTCATTTATTGTTTGTTAACAGCCCTTCTAAAATTAACTTACTTCCAAACAGAGAGCGAGAGACACTTCCCTGCATGATATCGCTCCACTTGCACAAGATCACCCCAGCGCTCTCGAATCAGCATCAGTGTTTGCGAATGCAAGACTTCCAACTGAAGTGCTAAGCAGAAGGAGTCTAATGAATGGAGTTAAGAAAACCTAAGACCTCCAAAAGGTCCGTATACGACATAAATCCATTTTTCAGATGGCGTCTTCACTGACTTTTGTGATAACACACGAATGTATTAATCCAGAGATAAAGACATATAAACAAATATTTCTCAAAAGTTGTTTTTCTTTTTTAAAACCCTCTTATCTAGGGGCGAAGCGTTAGACAAGAGTGTCACAATAGCTTTGTTTTATCCATTTTAACTCTGCTTTTGTAGGGAGAAGAAGATTACTAACAAAGAAATTCAAATCGCCCCTGTTCGTACCACAAACCCCATCTTTCACGGTCACCCGAAAATAACATGTTCTGTTTGTTTTGGCAGAAACTGCTTCACTGAAAACCACTTCATGTTGTCAAGCAATTTGCCCCTTGCGCACAGAAAATCACTGCACTACTTCCTGCACACGCTGTATCTCATTTTACTGTTCACACAGGTGCGATACAGTTAACACACCATCATCACCTTATTGCAGCTCCTGGTAGCAAGAATTGTCATCTCCCACACCTTCCAAGCCAGCGCTGTATTCTATCTCGGACATTAGCACATGCAACCAGCTGCTGCTGCACTGACTTACCAAGCAACCTGCTGTCTTGAGGACCTGACTTTTACCTTTGCTGACTGTGTAAAATCAAATTTTACATGCTGGCACCTGAGTATAGCTGTTTCCAAGGCCACCATTTTTACTCCATGTCAGACATTTCCCCCTAGCTTAATAAGGAATCCATCTTTCTTGACCTCCAGCTACTGGGAAGAGCAAGGCTACATTAAACAGCTTATTCAGAAGCAACTTTCAGAAGGATACGCAGACAGTTGTACATGTCCTGAAGTGGTTTTTCATCAGCAAACAGCCGTGACTGGACCAACTGATGAATGAAGTTGATCTGCATGCTGTGAACCAAGGCTCGACCATCTTTCATGAATTAAAAATAATTCACATTAGACATCAGGAAACTAAGTATTTAAAATAATTAAATAAATTTTAAAAAAAAAAAAAAAGATACAACTGTACTGAGCAATTTCCATACCAGAATTTCTAACAAAATAACAAAACCTTTGGTTTACTCTGGAAGCTTCAGTCTATTGCACTGTCGCCATCTACCATTTTTAAGGTATTAAAAGCACGTAGATCAAGGTGAAAACAGGAGAAGTATGTACAGCTTCATCATTTTAAGTTTTGATATGCAAAAGACCCAGTATAAACAAGACTGATACAGCATCAGAGATGAACACCATGTTAAAAGAAACTGTAAACGTTTGCATTTTTTACCACCAGTTTCCTTGTCTTCAACCAAAATTTCCAGTTTGAGAAGGCGCCAGGGGATGTCAGGGTCATCACCCATCACTGTCAAGGTGGCCTCAAACTCCCCCTCAACTCGGAACTTCACACGGCCATTGGCTAAGGAAGAAAAGAAATGTTTTATTTCACAGTCTCCTAAGGTGTCTCAAAATACCAGTGTGGTCACTTCTGGCACTCCAAACGGATGACTTCCCTACAGTTTCTGCTCTGTTGCATATGTTTCTGTGCAACCCTGAAGACTTCCCAGTTGCTTCTGCAACAGAACCAGTGTCAGTAAGCAGCACGGAGAGATGTACCACACGGTCCCAAAGAGCAGTACTTTAGCCACGACAACTTGTTAACACTTGTGCTACTATAATATAAAAAAAAAAACAGGTGACTACCAGCCTGACAAGCTACCCAAAGAAAACATCTGACAATTTTCCCAATTCTTTGCTACGTCAACAATGAATATTTTAAGCAATATTCAAAAGAGGTTCAGAACATGATCTCAGCCCAGGCTGAAATCTAGCCCTGAAACACATCTCACAGTAAACCATTTATTTAACATTAAAATACTATAACTCCATTTTCATGGGAAGAATATAATATTTTGCATAATTTATATAAATGCACACAAGCAAAGATTACGTACATCATTTATCTAATTGACATATATATCCTCACACCTTTGTGAACACTGCTATCAGTTTCAAGAACTAGGAACAAAGATTGTCAAAACTATGTAAGCAAGGTCATAAAGAGAATGAGTGCCAGAGCAAACAATTTAATACAAGTCCTTACTATAATTTGCGGGTCAACCTTCTTCTCAATCACTTAACAAAATGTGCCATGTTCTTTTACAATTATAGACATACATGAAATATTTCTGTAGAAATTCTAACCATTTTAACTCAGGAAGTTTCATTTTCAAAAGCATCCCAGACATGCTTTTAAAACAAACCAAATCCCAAACCAGAATCTAATAGTCATTGAAATGTTTAGTTAATGGAAAAATCTGAAGAGCTCAGACATATATCCATTTGCACTTCCGGTAAGCAAAAATGGCTCTAATACTGATACTGCAAGTGTTCACATAGGGACCGGTGAAAACTACCACTAAGATTTTTCAGAAACATCTTTGATCTAGGTCTGTGGGGTATGGTTTACACATGACTAACCTTATCTTAGTTAATAGCATGGACTACATCCATTCCAGTCCTATTCTCTGCCATTACCTGAACAGGATTTCTTCTTGAAAGTAATATTTCAGCAATGTTATCAGTGCCCTCACTTTTCAAAATGGGAAAACACATATTTTGATGTGTTTTAAACCCCAAGAGACAGGATCCCAGTCCTAATAGATGAAGCATGGCTAATGGTCTCACTTAAGCTATCTTTTAGCTCTGCTTTAGCACTAAAGCAACAATTTTACCTCAGCCTGCAATAACGTAATCTTCAAAAAGTAACTCCAGTTCTTACCAACTGTAAGATTTGCCAGCTGTGGAGGGAGATCTGTGGTCACTAGTCGATGTCGAAGAATCTGGTTCAGCTGATGAAGCGTGGTTTGCTTCTCACTCTTTGTTATTGGGTCAGGGGGGATTATTTTATCCTGTTAAAATAAACACAAACAAGCCTACATATCTCAAACATGTATAACACATTTTCACCATTGCTGCTGTCAACTAACCAGGCTAGAAGTCTGAAAATATAAGTACTGCAGGCCATTACACACAAGCAGAGTTTTACATCTTACACTCAGATTTGTTTTCTAGATGACTGCATTTTACTTTACACTGATTAATGAATAAAATTGCTCAACTTGGATCAATTAAATAAATTTAGGGCCTCACATCAGGCTAAACTTGTTTTTAAACACTAAGATTCGAAAGCCAATCCTTATCTGTAGCTACAGATATAAGTCCCAGGTCCTACTGCTTGTATTACTTCTCAAAATCCTGTTATTCTGCATTTTACCAGTAACAAAAAAGGCAGCAGCATTCAAGAGATCTATTAAGTATTTCAGTACATTTCCAAATACAGGCAAAACCTCTAAGAACAACAGATGTCAGTATCTCCTTTTCACACTTCATTTTCCTAGGATGGCGGCTCAGCACATGCAAGTACTTTAAGAACCAAGGAAAATGAGTTGCCACTATACTCATCCTAGAGCAGAATTAGTTTAAATGCAGAAAATGTTTTACTGGGAAAGCATAACTCGTTCAAATAGGAAGTGCTCTGCATGAGAAACTGACACTAAAGAGACCTGGCGCTACGCCTGTATTAAACTACAGTTCCATTTGCACATAGACAATTGGTTTAATTAACATGCATTTGATACTGTATGGGGAATTTTCTTCCCCCCAGACATATGGTAGCATTATTTACCCTAATGCAGGTAGGCAGACGTGGGTACGATCCAGTTGTCAGAACATCAATAGCATATGGGATAGCAAAACTAGGTAGACGAGCATGAACCAAAGCATCTCTAGCTAGTGATGCCAGGCGATCAGCAGTGTCCACAAACAGAATGGCTTGCTGATCTAAAAAACTTGATATCATCTGTAGAGGACAAGGAGGAGAAAGGATAAAAAAAAAAACAAAAAAAAAAACGTGTGCCCCAAAAATGCACAAATCAGTGCCCCTTTATATTCAGTCATCTAGTGCTCATGACAGATTATCAGTCACTTCCAATTCAACTAATCACATCTATAAAACAAACAAAGAATGAATATTCTGGACATTTCTTATGTTAGTATGCAAGGACACTTTAAATTTAAATGCCATTTCTGATGCTGTAAAGCCTCACAGCTCTTTATCTGATGATTGCTACTGGAATGCAACCATACTTGTTTGTAATCATTCAGGGCTTGTTTTCTGCAACATTCTGGACTTTATTCTTATTTAGCCAAAAGCAGGATGAAAGTGATAATAAGAACAAACACACTGAGATCACCATCTTCCCTGTCCTATCACCTAACCCCAAAGCACTCCTGAAACTATTTGCAGACAAGCCTCTCTCTTTTTTCTGTTTTTTTCCCACTGACAAGCTTTTGGGAACATGTTAAAAGACAAGATTAACCGATTTCTAAATATGAAGAAACTGGGTATAATTTAATATTAATTTGCCTATGAAATAGGCTTTTTTTTAAAAAAAAAAACCACAAACAAACCACTTCTATAATATGGAGAAGTTAGGATGTACCAAAATCTCGTATCACTTAAGAGATTATTTCATACCAAACTCATGTTAACTTACCGCACATTTTTCCACCTTTCCAGCATTATTAGCCCATTTGACTAAGGCTAACAAACGAACAAATAGTTGACGAGTACGACTTGCAAACTGCACAATTTCTATTTTTCTGGAAAAAAACCAAATGTTCATTAAGTCAGTGCTCAGATACATAATAAAGCTGCAATTTAACTCTGTGCCAATAAAAAAAGCTGTAATGATAACTTCTAATTGTGTTAATCAGTTAAAACTAGACACAGCACTTGTTTGATTAGAACATGGAAAAAAAAATACAGCTCACTGTTCCAAATACCTAAGCATACATGGATTCTAACCAACCAAGAATGTTTGGGAAAACAAAAAAAAACCCACCATACATGAATTCATCACTGATTTTAAGGGAAACAATTCCACAGTAAACACAACAATTATTTTTATACCTTTTACAGGGTTTGCCCAGAGCTTATGGTCAAGTTTAAAGTAGACAAGGCAACATACCTAAGGATTATAAAAGCTGGCAGTAACATTACACTGACACTCACTAAAAAAAATAAATCAGATACTAAACAAAGTATCACTCTAGTAATTTTAAGAAGTCTTTACACAGCGCTATAAATGGGGTGGCCGTGGGGAACACCACTAAAAAACCCCCACCCTTTTACTTTCTTCTCCATTCCTGCTTTGCAAGAAATTGGGATAAGGAGAAATTACTGACAGTCAATATAGCTCCCACCGTTCTTTGTACGAGATAGTCAAAATGAAGCAGTGTATATTTGCGTATCTTTAGAGTTATTTTTCACAAAAGAAAACATAATAGGGGCACACCCTGATTTTCCACTTCATTACAGATTTACACTGTAGATGCATTAGACAAGACACGCAGATCTACAAATGTAGACCTGTAATACCATACACTCTGAAACATCATTTCATCTACCGTTTCTAGAGGTTTTTCTCCCTTCCCATGCATTCAATTCACTAATTTCACCATAGTTTTCTAGTTACTTTGGAAAAAACCCAAACAAACCCAAGGTGTTTTCCTGATACATTTTTCTAAACAGAAGCCCTTGGACAAAAAGAACATTAATTGGTGCCAGAGACATTGGCCTCTACCAAATCGAAGTTGCACCGCCTTCTGATCCTAATCTGTAAAACACATACTCATCATATAGATAGCGCCTCTTTCTGCTGAAAGTGTTGGTGTAATGAGGTTAACTCTTCTGTGCCATAAGTAAAGTATAATATACTTGTAGCAGATGAACATTTAGGCCAGAAGCACAGCTAATACCATCTGGTCCAATTTCTTGCATTACATGCTACAACCCTCATTCAAGAACTTGGGCATTAAGCCAATAACTTCTCTGCCTTATAGAGCATATGTTTTAAAATGGCATTCAGCCCGACACCGAGATTTCAAATGGTGGACGACGCACTACATGCTGCTCTAGTAGTAACCACAGTATGAAAACAAGATGCTGAGAATTCTGAAAGACTCAGGAAAAAATTATGGGATTTGAAAGATGTCTACAGTGAGACTTTAGAAAGCCAGTAATCTCTCAGACAAATTAAAAATGTAAAAATTGCTAAAATCTAGTAGTTATGCCAGTCGAGCTCGTGAAAACAGCATGATAGCAAGAGAAAGAAGAATCAAACTGACATTCCGTGATCAGAAATCAAAGGTAGAGACCACCACACCCAACTCCCATCAACAACACAGAAAAATGCACGGCAATTTAATAATGAAAATTACAGTTAAAACTAGACACAGCATTCCAGTAATTGTTCCATTAATATCGCATGGATGAAGTTACAGAAGATTTGTTACTTCTACTTGACAGAATCCTACTTCCAGAGTCACGACCATCACCCCTGAGTGACAACCACATTGGGAATTCACATCCATCTACTTCTCTACTAAGAGTTTTGCTGCATTCCTTTATCCTTCATTATAGATACAGGATCTTATGCTGGGTTGCACAAAAAATATTTATTCAAGGAAGATGAAACTTAAGGGAAGAATATATTTTACAAGGCTTAAAAAGGCAAAGCACTTAAGCTTTCTAACAACCACAGTACTCAGTGCATTCTTTACATTGGTCTTTATTGGTAAGTTCTGATCTCAGGGGTTTCTGAGCCTTCAGACTAGTGGCTGAGTCTGGGGGAGTGAAGCATTAGCTACAGTAGAAGAATATCAAATTAAGGACCGCTTAAGCAAGCTTGACATACAAAAGTCCATTGGAGTGGATGGGATGCATCCAAAGATGCTGAGGGAGCTGAGCCATGCTGCTGTAAAGTTGCCCTCTATCATTTTCAAAAGGTGATCAAAGGTCTCGATACCTGGAAAAAAGGCAAACATCATGCCCTTCTTCAAAAAAGCCAGAAAGGATCTAGGACCTATAGGCCCATTGTCCTAAGCTCAGTTAAGAATAAAATTCATAGAACAAATCTTTCCAGAAGGTATGCCCAGATAAATAACAAACATGAAAATAGCCTGTGAACAGCCAGCACAGATTTGCCAAGGGCAAACCATCCTTGATCAACACAACTGCCTTCTACAGGATGAACACCTCTGCAGTCAAGGAAGAACAGAAGATGCATTTGCATAGACTTCTGTGCAGCTGTTGACAAGATCTCCTGTAGTATCTTTGTAGCCAAGCTGGTGAGATATGGCATGGGTAAGTGGATTACAAGGTACGTGAAAAACTGACTGAACTGCCAGAAATAAAAGGCTGTGACTGGCTACTGGTCGGATTTCTTTAATGCCAGTTAGTAGTAGTGTTCCTTAAAGGTCACTACTGGTGCCAATACGGTTTAACACCTCCATCAACAACCTGCATCATGTGAAGGAATGCACCTCCATCAACAACCTGCATCATGTGAAGGAATGCACTCTGTGGAAGTTTGCACGTGATGCCAAACTGGTGGGAGCAAAGAGAGGGACCTCAGCTGGCTGGAGGAACTGGTTGACAGGAACTTCATGAAGTTCAGCAAAACCACAGGCAAAGTCCTGCATCTGGAACCAATTTCATGTCGCAGCACAGCCAGGCAGCAGCTCTGCAGAAATGGTCCTGGGGGCCTTGGTGGACAGGCACCAGCAACATGCCCTTGCAACAATGACAGGCTGTATTAGCACCAGTGCAGCCTCGGCCAAGGAAGGTGATTATTCACCTTGAGTCAGCATTTGTGAGACTAGATCTGAAGCACTAAACTCAGCTTTATACTCCCTCACCAAGAAAGACAGTGCCGTACAGAAGTGGGTTAGGGGCTGGAAGATATGATGCACCACAAAGGGCGGAGGAAGCTTTGTTTGCTTCTGCTTGAGAAGACTATGGTGAAATTCTACTGCCATCTTCAAATAACTGATGGGGTATTATAGAGAAGATGGAATCAGACTCTTCTCAAAAGTGCAAAAGGCTGTGGAACAATAGCCACAAACTAAAATAGTGAAAAAATAGTTAGACATTAGGAAAACAAATTAACACACACTGAGGCAGTCAAAGACTGAAGTAGGTTGCCCAGGACAGTTGCAGGATTTCCATCCTTCAAGACATTTAAAACTCAACTGGGTATGACCCGGAGCAACCTCAAACAACTTTAAAACTGTCATTTATTTCAAGCAGAAGGTTGGACTGAGTATCTCCAAAGCACCATTCCAACCAAAATTATTATCCATGTGTATGAAAGAAGTATGAAATAACAGTAATTTTGTCACTAGAAAAGAATAGCACTCAACATCTCAAAAATTAGGTGTGTAATTCCACTGTTGTTGAAGTCATGAATAACGTGTTTTTACAGCAGTTCTGAATGCCTTTAAGAAAAACCAAACTTGTGTAGATGATAAAGTCTTTGCTGCAAGTTTGAGGAGTAACAGTCTTGTTCACTAACTACTGCAAAATCAACAGGAAAACTACCTGGTTTTAAGAAAACAGTATGTTTATACAGTTCTTGGAAGTATTTTAACAACACTTGTCTTTTAAATAGTTCTCAGCAGGAACTGTTCATTCAGGAATGGATGCATAAGGTTTTACCTTCCATTCCCCCCAACAGAAGACAGGGCATTGCAAAGTCATTATATTCCAAGTTCCAGGTCAATATTATACAGCCATTACTGTACTTAGATAAAAGTTTTCCACATATTACACTTTATTGGAGGATAAAAAGGAAAAGATAAAGAATACTGAGCAAAAATGTCTCCACTATCAAGGTGCAAGTCCCTGGATTTCCCCCAGAACTCAGCATTACTAATTTTACACCACAGTACTAATGTTTTTTTTTAATCAAACCACTACTTTCTTGTGGCAAAAGTTATTTATTCCTATCACTGCTAACCTTACAAAGAAAAGCCATATTATACTACAATGCAAAACTTCCTATCAGTTTCTGTTATCAGGGCATCTTTTAGCTAGGCACTGTAGTAATGAACAGTAGATTTTGTGTGAACTTTATTAAAGGATATTACCATCACATCTTCACCAAATTATGCATGCCACATCCCCAGGGTAGCTTCAAGAAACAGAGCTTGAAGCCCAACTACTGCTGCCATCACAGCTCTCAAAGTTAGGAAAAACAGTAATCTGGATAATCAAACTTCAGATTTACTCCAAGACCTGGAAAGTCACTTCACCAGGAAGAGCTGTAAGTCCAAGCTAAGAAGGATGAGAACATTTAATTTCAAGACAATTTCAATCGCAGGACATTCCTTGTAACCATTGAAGGCTGTTTGATTTTCTTTTATCTGTAATCCATCAGGACTTCAGTTGCTGCTCCAGACCCGTGGTCCCCACACAGTAGATTCCAGCTTTATCAAGAAATGCTAAACATCCAGAAGGGAGAAGCACCCCCCCGTACCAGTACGAGGGAGCTCTGGACCCAGGTTGAATGTAATTTTCTCAGCAAAGAGAATGATCATTAAAAATAACAAACAAACAAAAAACCCCATCCCATAACAAAAACTAGGTTTGGTTTGTTTTTTTTTGTTTTTTTTTCATAAAATATTGTGCATAAGAGGCACAAGGAATCATCCCAGGTTATGATTCCTTGAAAATGGGATTAATTCTACAACACACGATGAGAGTTTTGGAAGACTTGAGATAACTGAATTAATGAACATCTTAGTACACAGAATTCTTTATTAACATTCTTAGGAATACCATAGCTGCTATATATCTCCAAAGAAAATTAGGTCAATTGGCATGTCAACACAAATAAAGGAAACAATGTGCTGCCAGCTTCCATGAAATTTATTCAAAGAAACAAAAAAGTAAATAAAGTTATTTCACCCTGCAGGGGTGGGAGTGGGGGAGGAAAAAAAAAGCCTGTTCTGGCTTCTTACACTTGTTCTCTAATAATCTTCACACTTCGAAACTATACAGAACAGGAGAAAACTGTTCCTGTTAAGAGAGATCAGGCAATATGCAAAAAAAGCAGAAGAGAGGTTTTTACCTTGTTTCCATTGTTGAACTCCTTTTTCTGAACAGAAAGTTTCTTTATCACACTAACTAGACTCTATTTAGGTTCTCCATTTCCCTTTCACATCAGCTTTACTGCCACTTCATTGCTTCAAGATTCATGAAGAGAAAAATGCCCTTAACAGAGCTCACCTACTATAACAACAGCAACAGTATGTTACTGAAAAGTGCAACAACAAAAAAGGCCAAACAACAAAAAACCCCAAACCTAGCAAAAACTAATATTGCCATTGATGGTGAGAAAAATCTTGAAACTATGTAGTGACAGCAAGACAGAGAAGGCTTATTTTCTTGCCTATCTAAAACTAGGAGAAAAATATTTTATTTAAGCACTTCTATATTAATCTTAACATCCTAAACAAAGTTCTATATTTGAACATGCATTACAGATTGTCTTATTGTAACTCACCTTTCCATATCAGTCTTTCTTGGTAATCTATATTAAAAAGGAAAAAAAAAAAAAAAAGAGAAAGAAATGGATATTATATATCGTCCTGCTACATTTCAGACTACTAGAAATGTCAGCAACCTTCAACTACGTACAAGAAGAACTTCTACATACCTATAAAGAGCATTTCAAAATTTCTATGATTGCAAACATTTCCTAAATACAGTGAAATTACATGTTTGTTAAGGGAAGTAGCTTTCAGCTCCAGAAAGCAGCCTAGTTAAGGGGCAGGCGAGGGGTCGCGAACAGACACACTCAAGTGTATAATAGCACTACAGGGCACCGGCCACTACTCCGTGCTGGTCCAATTACTTTAGAAGCTTGATGAAGGGTGCTGCAATCCCAAAACTTCTCCTAAGGCAGCGAGCCACATAGGATTGCCGCCTGTGCTTTGATAAGCATCCATGACTAGAGTCAATTAACTCATAGCAGCAATCCAAGAACATCTGCAGTAGGTGCTAAAACTGGCCACTTCCTGACTTGCCCGAAATGAGTTTCTCTTCTCTTTTTAACCAAACTTTAAGGGGTGAAATTACATACTCCAGAACTTTATCAATGGCCTGCATGACAGATATGACTGCAGACAAGGGACTATACTTCTATTAAGTTCTACAGGTGTCTCATTTTAAAAGTTTTGGCGTTTTGTTTTTAATTTTTAAATTTTTTTATTCTAGGACTAGGCTGGTGCTGGTAAAAAAAATGAGCAGTCATTTTATGGGAGGGAAGAAGGAGAATACTTTCCAGTTGGGCTTTCTGATGGATCGAGAGCAGCCCTGAGGAGAACTTGGGGGTGCTGGTTGATGAAAAACTGAACATGAGCCGGCAGTGTGCGCTGGCAGCCCAAAAAGACAACTGTGTTCTGGGCTGCATCAAAACCAGTGTGGCCAGCAGGTCGACGGAGGGGATTCTCCCCCTCTGCTCTGCTCCTGTGAGACCCCACCTGGAGTACTGCATCCAGCTCTGGGGTCCCCAGTACAGGAAAGACATGGAGCTGCTGGAGCAAGTCCAGGGGAGGGCCACAAAGCTGATCAGAGGGCTGGAGCACCTCTCCTACGAGGACGGGCTGAGGGAGCTGGGGTTGTTCAGCCTGGAGAAGAGAAGGCTCCGGGGAGACCTAATTGCGGCCTTCCAGTACCTGAAGGGGGCCTACAGGAAAGCTGGAGAGGGGCTGTTTACCAGGGAGTGCAGTGACAGGACAAGGGGTAATGGGTATAAACTAAAAGAGGGAGGATTTAGATTAGACATTAGGAAGAAATTCTTGCCTGTGAGGGTGGTGAGGCACTGGCACAGGTTGCCCAGAGAAGCTGCGGCTGCCCCATCCCTGGCAGTGTTCAAGGCCAGGCTGGATGGGGCTTTGGGCAACCTGATCTGGTGGAGGGTGTCCACAGTAGAATTCTATGATTCTACTAACCAAATCCATACTTTGTGGAGAAACACAGTGGAAAACCCTAGCTCACTCTGCTTTTGGAGGGGACATCACACAGCTTATAAATGACCTGGTGAATCGAAGTGCCCTAAGCATTCTCCATGCATTGTTCACACCACCCATTCCATTTTGTACCTGAATTACGTACTTAAGTCAAAAGGACCTGTTCCACACCTTAAAACACGAATGAAAACCCTAACAGGCACACGTTCCTACAAGAAAGCATACAGTATCAACTACTGTCTACACATACCAGAAACCTACAGGAAAGACTTCTTGACTGACAATTTGGAAGTTCTTCCACAACAAAGTAAAATTCTAAAACTCCTTGTGCTTTCCAGAGTTTGAACACTCTTAACCCCAAGTCAAGCCAAACTGTTTACATACTCACTACGTATGGTATTTTACAAGAACTATACCTATTTTTTCCCATTTGTTGTGTATGTCACTTCTCAAAACATCCAAGTTCCCCACAAGAACCTTTAAGCTTAAACAAAGCAAAAGGGAAACAGGTTTATTCAGAGTCCAAACGCTTTCAGGGAAGTTTTTCTTGGCCCAAAACCATTCCTCTGTTCTGCCAAACACAACATCATCAGCACACCAGATCATAAAGTAAATATAAATAACTGAATTTATTTCTCCTACATAATTAAGTGGTATTTTAAAAAGTATACCAGTAACTCAAGGAGTCGTAGCATCTGAGAATACCTCAGTTTTGCACTTTTCGGTTTTATGTACTTTGAAATCAGTACAAAAGCTGGAGTTGGGGTTTTTTGGACAGTAACTTGGGGGCAAACTGAAGCGTTTAAGCAGATGATCCACATTCAGCTGCTCCACATTCCTCATTTTCCCTCTTTGTGACAGATCACTCGGCAGCTTTCACTAGGTCCCTGGACACAGCCCGACGCGGAGACAAACCTGCACGAACCGGGCATTTGCCCGGGGTGGGAGGAGGGAAGGAAGGAGCAACCACCTCACCCCACTCCAGACCCGGCTGGGGCCCGGGACAGAGCCCCGGCGAGGCCTTCTCACCACCCCCGGGGATGCTGAGAGGCGGGAGCGGGCCGGGGGAAATTTAGGGCACTCACAGGTCAGCCAGCACGGTGAGCTCAGCGTAGGTCCGGTGCAGGAGGAAGTCGATGAGGGTGCTCAGCCGGTAGCCGGGGCTGGCGGCGGCTGTCACAGCCCCGGGGGCCGGCGGGGCCGGG
>VWZZ01006959.1:191193-233816 GCA_013399095.1 Psophia crepitans
AGGGGAAATGGCGCTGCGCTCGGAACGAGCTGTGGGAGGAGGGCTGGAGCCGGCCCGGTTGAGACAGCTGTGAGGGATGGTGGGAGGGACGGGGAGGGGAACGCAGGGGTGTCTCCCCCGTTGTATCTGTCCGCGTTAGTAAAATACGGGGGGGAGGAGAGCCAGGTGACAGCGTCTCACAGAGCCTTTGGTGGGGTTCTTCAGGCTGTCGGTGAAGCAGCGGGCTGCGTTAGGCGCTGGGTCGGCTGATGCCTTTGGAATGACCAGGGAAAGGCGAAGCATTGCGAGGGGTGCCGAGCGGCGGCGGGCTTTGCGTCCTGCGGTCGCGGCGCTGCTGAAGCTCCGAGCGGTGGGCGGCGGAGGGGGTCGGTGGCGCCTGGGGACAACACAAAGCTGTGGGGACCTGTGCGTGTTGCTGTCTTCCAGACGAACTGGCGCTTCTGAAGGGAGAGGCCGAGAGGGCAGGTCTGTGAACAGCCGAGGGTGGGGGTTTGGGCGCTGGTTAGCAGCGGGCTCTGTAAGGGTCCGGGCGGTGTAGATCTGGGAGTATTGTGTCGCGATTCCCTCAAGTGTTAAGTCATTATTTCTTGCCTAACGGTTACAAAGAAATCCCAGAAATAGACACATCGTAGCCAATAAATGTCTACACTTTTCAAAGTTTAATAAAAAGATTAAAAAGTCCTACTTGTTTTGTATTAAATGTAGACCTTTAAAAACCTCTTATTCACCTCTTTCCGAGGGGGAAGTAAACAATAAAAGGAAGCATTTTGCAACATGAGAAGTGTGTAAATAACAGTTTAATAATACTAAGAGGGAAAAAAAAAGAAGGGCGTCTGTGCCCGCCACAAGAACAGCGGGTTGTGCTCCTGCGTGGGAGCGGGTGTCCTGCTCCAGGTTGTGAGCCGGTGGCCAGCTGACGAGGAGCAGCCTGGCCGGCAGGCAGGCTCCCCCTAACCCCTGTGGAGCATGAAACGGTGTGGAGCGAGGTGGGCTGTTAGCCGCCTTACAGGCTGCCAGCCGGTGCCCTCGGCTCTAAGCAGGGGACAGAGACCCCTTGTTGCGGAACGCTGTGCTCACCCGTCCCGGTGGGAAGGGGCTGGATCCCGCCGTTAGCCAGGATTGCTTACCTGCAGTTTTGCGGGTTGCTCCACTGGCAGTGAGATGAACTTGGGAGCCTAAGAGCAGAGGGTAGGTGCTGGTGGTTGGTTGGGAATTTTTTTATGACTAAGATGTGTTTAGGCCAAAGTTTTGCCCCTTTCTTTTTTTTTTTTTTTTTAAGGTTAATAGTGTTTTTTATCAATACAGGTGAAAGAAATACCTGCTTTGTGCTGTTTATAAAAAGAAATCTGTAAAGGATAGAATGACAGATACTGTCTGGATCCTACTTCGCTACAAACAAGTTACTGGTTTAATGTATTGTGTACGTTCTTGCCTCCTTATTGTAAAGATGTGGTTTTCCAATTGTATGAAAATAAATTTTTTCCCCTTTACATGCATGAATAAATGCGATGTCCCCATTTTATGGCCAACTAGTAGCGCTGTTGAAGAAAATACCTACTTACACGCACTGGAATGCAGTTAGGCTATCTATGAGAACTATGACTTGGAAATACAGGGGTTTTTACTGTTCTTTTCCCTTTTCTCCATCTCTTCTCTTCCAGTGTAGTCCATAGTAAAATTCCGATTGATTTCAGGGGCACAGGCTCAGACTTTGTTGATGAAAAGGCAGGGGGAAATCAATGATGCGATTTGACTTTGCCCCTGTTAGAGTTGTTCTTGCTTGGAGAAGCACTGCCCTTGGTGAATTTTTCAGCCTTACCTGGGGAGAGGGGATCTCCCCAGCTCGGCTGCCTTTCTGCACTCCTTGGAGAGGAGAGGCTAATCAGGGCTGCAGCAAGGATCTCGCTGAGTTCTCACATGGCTGCATAGGAGAGAAGCTCTTGATATCACTTTCAAAGAAAGGAGGAGCAGCCGCAGAGAAATTTCAGAAGCTGGAGGCGTATGCTTGTGTGCGCGCAACCACCACGCTGTTGGGAGACCTGGCAAGATCGGTTGTTCTAACAGTAAGCTGGAGGTGAGTATTAGGAGTTCAAAAATCAGGTGACGGGCCTCCATAATACTTGTGTAAAAAGAAATACGTACATTTGGTGCTGCTTGTTACCTTTCTGAGGTTGGCAGACCTGGCTCTTTGATAGAAGTGCTTCTAGGAAGGATGAGCATTGTGTCTGAATTCAAAACCCCTGCTTGCAGGAATTGGAAATAAGTTTCAGAAGTCTATTGAGGTGGCAAAGGCAAAACTACGGGAGGGAGAAAGCTGGGGCAGTGGGTTTGCTGGAAAGAGTAACAGGACTTTTGGGGAGAGAGGACTCCCTGTGCGGTGCCTTCACGGGGATCTGCTGAATTAATTGCACAGTTGTTAGGCAGGCTATAGGTAACCCCTGTATAATGAATCCTCCCTAAGGACGACAAACAAAGTTGGGTATTTCAAGCTATAAAGAGGGATGATGAAGCTTCAGTTCTCATTGGGGCTGTTGGTTCCTGCAATCGTACAAGTCCTCACTTTCTTAACATTTAAGCGCATGGATGAAAAGTGGTATATCTGATTGTGGATTGCTCCAGAGGACTGTGGGTCAGGCCTGCAGTCGTTATATAGGCAAATTTTTTGCATGTAGATAAGGAAATGTCTTAATGCTTCAAGGTAAATGGCACTCTCTAAATGCAGTTCCCCAAAGAAAAACCGGATTCCAGGTACAATACAATGGTGCGTTTCAGGAGAGTAGTCAAGCAGAAGTAATGAATAATGCTGGAATGTAATTCAAATTGTGTTCTTCCCTACAGTAGTATGTGTCACTAAATTACATGCCCTGGGAGATTCATCGTGAGCTACAGAATTTTGCAGTTTGCAAGTAAAAAAAAGGATAATTCACTGTAAAATATAATCTGATTTTATTTAATAGGTGTGGTTTATTTTTCTGTTTATAGTTGATCAACTATAATTGATCTGTTTCTACACTGTCTAGTTACTGGGATTGTGATATTTAATCAAAACTGTTGATCTGCTGTTAAGCATTTTTTTAAAAGCAGCGACATTTTACCAGTCTTGACATTTACTGTCGCACTTTCCTGCTGGCTGTTTGCTAAGAGGTAGGCAGTGCCCATTTGGGGGCAGAGAAGGATGGCTGTGTTCGTGTGGGGTTTTCAGGCTACATCAATACAGATTTCCACTGTATTTTCGTTTGTGTTAATTTTGTTTAGTTCAGCAGTTTTCAATCTTATGCTGTTTAAAGCTGGCAACAAATTTTCTAGTGGTAATGGGAAGAGAGCTGGCCTGGTAAGGCTCACGCATGCAGTTGGCTCTCGCCTCAGGCTCTTTTGCAGGTAGGCAATACCTCACGCACACGTGCAGCGCGGCGTTGGGACCCCTCTCCAGCTGGGTCACCTGATGAGCGGGGCATGGCTGGCCTGTATATTTAGCTTGATGACCAGATCTGCCTGGCTCATCCCATCATGGAGCATGGGCAAGGTCTTAGAGCTGCAGGGGAACCGGGGAGTGCCCAGCAGGAGGATCTGGTAGGCACAGAGGGGAATTGGGGTGATGCCGTACGGGGGGCTGCCCAGCATTGCAGCCTGTCTCCAGACGTCAGCCTGGCCAGCTCCTGCTATGCGCACCGTGTCCTCCGCTGTGTGAGAGAGGTCTGTCAGGTTGCACGAGGAGCATGGTATTCTGTTACGTTAGGACTGTAAGCGCTGTTGTAACGCACTGCTTAAGTCTGGCTTAAAGGACGTTTGTGCTCAAGAAAGTCTTGGCATTCCCAGCCCAGGAGTACTGCCAGATCTTTGCAGTGCAGATGGCGCTGAGGAATCGGAACATCAGCTTCTCCTTCCAACATTGTTGTTAATATGCTTTGTGACTCCAGACAAGCCATTTCTTCTCCATGCTTCAGCTTCCTCACTTGTGAAATTGCTACAGTAGTGATTGCACCCCTCTGCACATGAATATTTATCCAAGTGTGCAGCCAAATATTTTAAATTGGCTCCTCTTTGTTACCATAACAGGGAGCCTAGCAGGCTACCTACAGATAGGGATTTTGTTGGTCAGTCAAAACCTGTTGATATTTAGCCGTGGAGCTAACAGTGTTGTAGAGCTAATGGGAAGGACAGCAGATGACTTTCTGTTTCCAGAGGAGTTAAACATTTACAGTTCTTTAGAGCTGTGGGACAAATATTTGGTGGCAAAATAATAGACTGTATCGCACTCTAGGAGACAGCCTCCTGGCTATCCTGTGTTTGTGTGTTTTACAGCTTGGTCATTCCATTTCTTTGTCAGTTTTTTTTTTAACCAGAGAACTGTTCAATCACACAGGCACCTCTTGGACTTGACATTTAGGCATTCTTTTTATAAAAAACAAAATAATAACAGCACACAAATATAATGCAAAGATTTCTTGTTATTTGATTTATAGAGTGTTGTGACATTTAGCAATGTTATATCCAAATGCCTATATAAATTATGAGTAATGAGAGTTTGATATCTTTCATCCTTTTCAGAAGACATTGGAGAATCAGATAGGATGTGGGAGAGTTCCCACACATAATCTCAGTTACTGCAATGCTGCATATTTTGAACTTACGAAGCTTCAACCTGGTATTCAATAAAAGTTAAGGTATGTATTTAAATTCTAATGAGATATCATACATCACTATACATCAAACACATACCAATACCCAAAAAATAGTTAGCCATTTTTATTGTACACTCACATGAACATGAGACTTTTTCTGTGATGTTATGAAAAAGTCCAGTTGAAAAGTACCTATGACCTTTTAATCACAAATGATTTTATGGCCTGTATCTTTATTAGTGATTACATTATTCCTTGACAATTCATTACTTCATGACACAAATTGCTGGTTTGTAAATTGTACAGGGCTGTTGTACCTACAGCAGAGCATTCTTTGCGAAAGCATACGTGTGTGTGTTAGAGGAAGGGTGTTTGTAGCTGGTTGCTGCACAAGTGCTCTGCTTTCTGTTTATTAAAAGGGATACAGAAGGACCCAATTAAAAAAACCCAGCAAACCTCTAAATTCTTAAATGAGAAGTGTTTTTTTTTTAATCTACTTTTGTTCATAGAATTCAATTTGGCAACTATTTTTTTGAATTGTAGAAAATGTATAGTCACAGGTTGAGAGTCCTCTGTCAGTCACTCCTGGCTCTTGAGACAGTGTGGCACTGTGAGACAGAGCATCTCTTGGGCAACATGTAGTGAAGTACACTATGGTTCTAATTATACATTGTGAACAACTTAAGAAAAGAAACATTCTCCAAGTCATAAATAGAATCTTTGATTTTATTTGAATTTACAGAAGTCCCCTTTCTTACAGTGGTGGAAAATGGATTATTTTTTAAACGCTGAACATAGCCGTGTTAGTGTGAGCTTCTTTTGGGGCCTCTTTACTAACAGTGTTGATATCCACTGTAAATTTCAAATTGGTTTGTCTCTGTCAAACTGGAACTAAAGCTAGCTAAAGGCCTTGCTATCCTCAAAAGACTGTATTTCCATTATTATTGTAATTAAGTTAATTACAACTCAATTTACTATTTCAACCATACAAGCTGCATTTTTTTTCTGTGGGTAAAAAATGCTTTGTTCACCAGTAATTCTGAAATAGGAGCAAAACAGTAACATCCTTTCTGGACCCCACATCTTTGAAAAGCTAACAAAGGAGAAAGAACCCCTGATCTAGTGCATGGCAGTGAAATGATGAATTGCACTGCTCAGTCATCGACTTGAACAACTTGACGATATCATCTGTAACCTGTGATTTCTCCCTGTCTAACACTCACTGAGTGTTACTCACAGAATTTGAAAAAATACACGTATGCAGGAAAAATACAAAGTGAGCACTTATTTCAACATGAAAGTACTTTTGGCCAAAAGGATTTATCTGTACAAACACCTAAAGAGATGGAGAGAGTATCAGGGAAGTAGATCTGATTAGTCATACCCAGTGGGAGAAGGACTGCAGCTGTGAAGTATTCTGTCCTAAACTTAGAAGTAGACAGCTCGATTGTATTTAACTATTGCTGCCTAATACATTCAGACAGTGCAAACTCTCACGTTCTTCTATAGCGAGGCTGGGTACCAGAACGTGCTTAATTGCAAATGCTTTGTAGATCTGCAGCTGTGGTCAGATAATGTTTAAATGCAGACCCTCACTCTCAGGAGTGAAGACACACAGAATTTTGCCTGAGCTGCGACCCGACTTTGGATGTGAAGGACGTGTCTGGGCTAAGATGCTGTCCAAGAAGTTTCCTTCTTGAACAGCTTCTAGAATTGGATTTTTTAATTATTTTTTTTTTTAAATTTCAGAAAGGGTAAACCAGCACTTTTTGTAGCAGTTAGGCCAAAACTCTTACCCATGTCACAAAGCTCCGGGATGTCAGCTTTGACAAAAGGGGATGCCAGAGTGGGTTTGGCTCCGGGGACTGAAGAACTGATTATGTGTTTAGCTGTGTGACTGCAGACTTGGTTGACTTAGTGAACTCCAGTGACTCCTCACTGTCCATAAAAATGGAAAGGAAAGTACAGTGAAAAGGAGGCAGAACTTTACATCTGTAGCGATGCAGGAATACCGGTCCTCTGGTGTCAGGCAGTACCTGGGCGAGCAGTTGTTCATCGGGATTTTTGTGGAGCACAGACCACATCCTGAGATCTGCATATAGGCCACAATTCAGGCAACTTACATTTTGGCTTACAAGAAGGTGGTTCCCAGCCTTGCTGATTGCAAAGGGACTAATTGACAGCCTGTGGCTTGATGCAGCGCTGTCCGAGCCTGTGAAATTGTCCAAGCTAAAAATTGTCACCTTTCTGCACAGCTGTGGAATGCAGAAGATGCAGTAAAATCTCAGTAAATCCTAGCAACGTTTTAAGTTGAAGTTCAGCTGGGAAAGCTGTAGTCCCTTCTGTCTTTTGTTTGTCTGTTTTTTTTAGGAAATGATACAATCCTGAGAACAGTCACTTCTTGTGAAAATGCCTTCTCAACAGAAAATACAGCGCTGTACTATGGCGCTATAGTGCACGCTGAATAAATCATACGGGGAAATGACTGAGCTTCACCTCTGTACGTCACGTTAAATTGGTTCCTTCAGGCTTGAGAGCATGATTGGAAAGAGGAGCAACAGCAAAGCTATCTCTCTCCCTCTAGTGCCTACAGAGCCAGACTTTTCAGAGTATGACAGCTCAAAGACTGAAAGAGATGCAAAAAAAATATCAAAAATGGTGTCTTTCTGCAGCGTATTTAGGACAAGCAAAAGCACATTCACAGCTAATTTTCAGCAGCCTTCAGAATGCAGTATAACACCTTATTAACTCACTTGTACTTAATCCTTGCGGTTCCGGTATTTTTAGAAGCCATCATGCAATTCAGCAGTACTTTCAGCCCATGTCTCCTCTGTAAATGGATGACACTGCTCTAGTTCTCGTTTTAATTTAAATTAGCTTTCTGACAATAAGCCTTGCTCACACACAAAAGTTATACTGATTTCACTAAATTAATTTAGAAACGGAATTAGTTCATATGTGCACTTTTCCTTCCCCTCCCTCTAACGTGGCCTTTTCAATTTGGCTAGAGCGCCCTTTGTCACAAGTTAGGTGGAACTGGTAAAGGCCTGCCTTCACCGCTTGCCCCATCTGATCCTCTGCGACACCGTCATGAGAGTTTGGTCCAGCTGAACCTCTTTACAATCTGAAACAGTAGGAGGGTAAAGTCAGCCTCATGGACTGAGGGTGCTTTGCCAGAGGGCTGCCTGCCTTGATCAGCTTTGCAGCGCGAGTATCCCTGCAAGTGCAGGATCGCAGCCGTTTGTATGGATGGGGTTTGAGGCTTTTGAAGACAGCGCCTCTTCCTTTGGTGGCTTATTATTTTTTGATCACGTGGGAACTCAGAGTGCAGCTGTATCGAATGTAAACAGTCCTATTTTGTCTGTGCTTGGTTTTATCTTGATCCAGTATCTCCCAGCCAGGAGGCTTAAGTTAGCTTTGGGCTGCCTCTAGTGAGCTGCAAATGAAAACAGAGTCCTCTAAACGATGGTTTCTCTCTGTTATGTATTATCTAATCAGGGCTCTCCGGAACAGGCCTTTGGAAACCTGTTCTCTGCACAAACATACGAACTAGACTTATCAGGTAGTTTGTGTTAAGGCTGCTCTGGAAGGGAAAAACGTACAGAAGTCTTTTTGATGATTTTTTTTTTCCCCTAAATGTACAATGTGCTTACTTACAGAGACATACACAAACCCCCCCTTTCTTTCATTAGTATCTCGTAGAGTACTAGTCAGACGTACATGACATAAAATACCAGAACAGCAAGAAGTAGGAATTCAGAAGGGATGGTAATGCCCCACTGAACGTTTTCTGGAGAAAAACAAGGAATGCAAACCAAAACCAATTCCTCTTCCTTCTGCTTGGTAGAACGTAGATAAAAAGAAAACTAACGTTTGTAGGAATGGGTTTGTGTACATGGGAAAGCTTCTGTGAAATCAGTGAACATATATACTTAAAACATAATTATTTTGCACCTTTCCCTGCATAGATCCTTTCATTCCCTACAAAGAATGTCCCTTTGCAGTTTAGCTTAATATGTTTCTAAAAGGTGAAAAAAAAGAGACCATGTGGTCCTCTAGTGCAGAATATCTGCTGCAGAATAGCTGGTCAGACACATTTCTCTACACAGAGAAGTTCTAGCTTAATTGCAGATAAACCAGTCAAAACATAGCGAGAAATCTCTGTGCATGAGAGGTATTTATCAGTCTAAAATGTGACAAGAAAACGACGACAGCTTCCCCAGAAAGTGCTGAGTCTGAGCCCTCATCTGGAGCTCTCCATTTTACCCCAAAGTTTGTCTGTGAAAGAGATTCACAACTTATGTTTGTATTGTACCACTGCTTTGTTTGTAACAGTACATTAAATTAGAAAATTGTTTCTAGGACTTCACTGTGGTGGTAAATTGTATACCCACCTCTTGGAGAGGGAGGCAAAAGGATAAGTGAATGGCACGGCAAGTGTTTATCAATGGTAAATATTTTACATTGGTGCCTGAGTATGGGAGAACTTAGACTCTTCCCATGCTCTGAACTGCATCTGATCTTGATGCCCAGAGGAGCTGGTGTGAATAGAGCTCCTGTGCACACGCACAGGCACGGGGAGTGGAGGTGTGTGTCTGTGTACGCAATACATAGCAACAGGGAGGCTTGTACCTGACCAGGGCTGTTCTCTCCTGTGACAAGAGTCATAAATCACGATATTCAGAAAGTGCAGGAAAAGTTTCAAAGAGTATTGAAGCTGCGGGCTGTCATCCTTCTGCCACCCCCCAAAATAGGAAAGCCTGTCTAGCCCAGAACAATTTCATTCAATGGTCTGTTTAGTCCTTCCCTTCACAGCACCGTTTCTTTTTCCAACGCAAAACTCTCAAACTCTCTTGATGACCTCCCATAGGCAAAGCAACCTGCAAATAGTACTTCTCCCACCTGACTCCAGTGTCTCAGTAGGTCAGGCAGCCTTCCCTCCTCTCTTAAGTTTTTAAGGAGTCATCTGAGCCCTTTCTCTCAATGACTGATAATCTTCTACAGCCCAGAAATAACTGTTCTCAACACAAGCCTGTCTCTGAACAGGTGTGGTTTGCCTTAAGATGTGTGGTGCTGCAGCAGGAAACCAACTTGCTACAGAACCAGACTCACTATTTACAGTAGCCCTGGGCCATGAGTAGAAACTTATGACAAATTTTGACTCAGAAAAAAATGTTAGTCATAGGAAAAAGGGAGGAGGTTAGAGAAATGAAGAAACTGCAGGAAGCCAGAGGAAGCCAGGCTGCTTTTAAATCGAGGGAAGAGAAATGTTATCTGTAACTTGTCATGACTGATGGGAATGAGAGCTAACTAGGATACTGATTAGGCCACTGGAGGACTCTGGTTTAAGGAGTCTTGCACAAAAGTGCTTTTTATCAAACCTTTTGCTAGGGCAGGCACCTGCTGCTTTAATATCTGTAGTTCAGACTATATTTTTCTGCATGCATTTGGAATGTGAAAAATTATAATGAAGTTAGGAAATGAATGTATTTCTGCTTAACCCATGAAGAGAGGCTGAGCAGCTCGCTGAAATAAAGTACCTTCCACAAATTTTGTGATCAGAATAGAGATTACATTTTGAAGGACTCAAAGGTCTCCACTTAGTATGTCTTCTCACGCGCTTTGGAGTGTGCACTCTGCATGCACTTCCGTCGCAGCCTGAGCACGGAGGGCTGGGGCAGAACACATCATTTCTTACTGTCATGGGAGAAGCAGAAATGACAAAAGCATTTCCAGAACATTGCGAAGAGAATGCTGAGATGCCACACGTACATTCAAAAATTACTGTTCTAAACAGAGAGAGGACCTGCAATTTCTGTAATTGCTGGTTTGGTGTTTGTGTCCACAGATGAAAAGAAAGGGAAAGGGAGCTCTCCTCCTGTTAGATGAAGGATGGTGGTATCCGTAGGGACAAATTATTCATCCAAGATGAAGGGCATAGGGAGAAGTCCTCTTTGTTTTGGAAGAACAATGGGAATTGGTTGTGCTCATTACCCGAAAAATCTTGTTCAGAATAGTTTTTTTTCCCTTTGTGTAATCTATACTTTACAGATTTATGGAACATTAGATTATATCCTTTGACCTCCTATATATCACAGACCCTTCAGTTTTACTGAACTAACCCTGTTTCTGAGCATAAGATGTTCAATGAAGTATACCTTGTCTCTGACATAGCGTATCTTGAAGAAAGTGTCCAGTCTTGCTCAGAAGATATCAAAGGATGGAGCAGCCAAGGTTTCATTGGAATTCCTCATTCAGAGGAATCACTTTCACAGTTCAACAACTGTGCTGCTCTTGGCTCTGCTTACATGCTCCTCCACTAGATTCTGTAACAGGGCAGGTCGTAGTTGATACTTAATGGTTTTCAGTGTTTCAGGTTTTCCTAGAGTGTCATGGTGTTACCCCAGCCGGCAGCTGGGCACCACGCAGACGCTCTCTCAGCCCCCCTCATTGGAAAGGGGGAGAGAATCAGAAGAGTGAAAGTGAGAAAACCCATGGGTTCAGATACAGACAGTTTAATAAGTGAAGCAAAAGCCGCGTGCACAAGCAAAGCAAACCCAGGAATTCATTCCCCACTCCCCATGGCAGGCAGGGGTTCAGCCATCCCCAGGACAGCAGGGCTCAGTCACGCCTAACGGGGACTTGGGAAGACAAACGCCGTCACTCTGAAAGCCGCTGCCCCCCCCTTCCTCTTCCCCCAGCCCCTTACAAACCGAGCATGACGCCATATGGTATGGAATGTCCCTTTGGTCAGTTGGGGTCAGCTGCCCTGTCTGTCCCCTCCCAACTCCCCACACACCCCCAGCCATCCCGCCGGCGGGGCGGTGCGAGAAGCAGCAAAGGCCTTGGCTCTGTGTGAGCATCGCTCAGCAACAGCAAAAACATCTCTGCACTATCAGCGCTGCTTCCAGCACAAACCCAAACCACAGCCCCATGCTGGCTGCTGTGAAGAAAGTTAACTTTGACATAGAGGTACAGAGTGCTGTGCTTGAAGGGGGTCTCTTAGGCTATGACTTGTGGTAGAACATGCCAGTTGAGCACAGAAGGGAAAGAAAATTAAATATAAATTCATTACTCAATAGCTGGAACAGTGAGGATAAATTCCCTCTGTTTCCAGGCATCTATTTTACATTGCTGACCAGGGATATCATTAGTGGAGATGAACTGAGTTCTTTTGATCACTTTCTGCTGTGAAAAGGGTCAATCCTCCTTGCTCTTCACACTCCCTCCTACGTGATCCTGACTCACCCTTGGGCTGACATTCAGATTCCCTGAACTGATCCAGCTCATTAACCCATCAGAAAGCTGTCCCTTTTTTACTTCTCTGGATTTATTTTCTGCCAGTTCAGTGAGCTGAATCAGCTCATTGAGGGGTCAGATGAGCATCAAAAGTGCTGTAAAGAAGTGTGGGTGGGCAACATAGAGGTGGAATTTGGGGACGGAAGAGGAAAAAGACAGGAAAAAGCAAGGGGAAGGAACAAACCAGCCTTAAGATCAGCTAATTTCACCTTATCTAATCACATCTTTAGGAAGATAATTTCCTTAGAGTTTCTGTGGAGTCAGTGTAGAAAAGGGAGTATCTTTAGAGTGTCATTAAAAAAGAAATAAAGGGAATGAATCTACTTTAGATGCATAGGTTACGCAATGTAAATATGTCTGTTCTTTACTGCAAATGCCGGGAAAGCCGAAATAATGGTCCTTAACTGCAGAAGTAGTCTTCTGAGAGCTCTAAAAGGCCTCAAGTACAATGAGAAAGACCATGTAAGTCCAGAGAGCAAAGCATGAGCACCAGGTGAACGGGCTGTGTCAAGTCAGTGTCGAGCAAAGGTTGGTGAAGTTGATTTCACATAGAATTTGCTCTGGCTCTGCCTGAGGAGAAAATCGGGAACAATCCTCTAGCATACACCTTGTTTTCAGTAGTTTTCCCTGCCGTTCCCTGTGTGCCACCAGCTCTCTCCCTAACTTTGTTTCTCTCTTGCTCTTTTCACTTCTGCCATTATTTGTAAAACTACTACTGAAAATGACCTACATAAATAAATAAATTGAATGAATAAAATATGAGGGAGAGAATGAACGTGTGAGTGTGTGTAGGTGGATGACACAGAGAACCAGGCTGGTGGGAGCAGCAGGAACCAGCAGTTGGTTTGCTGTCAGCGGCGCAGCCCCAGGGAGGGTAAGGACATTAGGCACCTGATTGTGCAAAGTGCGGAATGCCTTCATCTTCAGCCATTATTTTTGAGATAATTGAAAGCATTTCCATACCTTGCCAGTAGAGGCTTCAAGGAAGGAAGAAGAGGGCAGCAGCCTAAACATGTGATTTTTTTTTTTAGTTTGCAGATCCCTAAGGATTTCTCCCCTGTAATGAATCTTTTCATAATTACCTTTCCTGGAGCCTTTGAAAATAATCAATGGACCCTCAGGGGCCTGTGCATCTGTATTGCTGGCTTTTAGATAAAGCAACACAGGACAAAATTCCTTCTTGCAAGACCAAGGCTGGAAGTGTCATTTCAGGATTGATATTGGTTGTATCCTTTCAGGTACAGCCTCTCCTCCACGGAATGCACTAGCCACTACCTTCGTCAAATAGCTGAGCCACTGGCCACTTGCCACGCCACTGAACCCCAAGGCATTGTCTGTGCAAAAGCATGAGGTGAACTCAGTGCAGAAGGGGTGCAATGCTCCCTTGAGAGTCCCCACCTCTTGCTCCAGAGATGAAATGTGCCTGTTGCGCTGTGTTGAAGAACTGCGCAGGCTGACAGCTTTGCCTTTCAGGATGGGGTGTGCACAGTAACTGGTTGCAGAAATCATTTGTGTTATTACATGGATAAATATAGGAAAAAGAGTTGTTTAATTATCAGTGGTATTTGCGTTGTTTAATTATCAGTAATCCTAACACTACAGCAGTCCTTGCTTTTTTTTCCCCTGAAGTAGTTCAAACCTTTGTATAATATTGCCAGAGTAAAAGATTGTATCATTGTCCCTCGTAGATTGAGCAGTTTTTTAAAGAATGCTTGGAGATGTCCCAGTTTCAGCTGGGATAGAGTTAATTTTCTTCCTAGCAGCTGGTATAGTGCTGTGTTCTGGATTTAGGATGAGAGTAATGTTGCTAACACGCTGATGTTTTAGTTGTTGCTAAGCTGTACTTACAGTAAGTCCAGGACTTTTCAGCTTCTCACAGTGTCCCGCCAGTGAGCAGGCTGGGGGTGCACAAGGAGCTGGGAGAGGACCCAGCCAGGACAGCTGGCCCCATCTGGCCAAAGGGACATCCCACACCCTATGGCGTCATGCTGAACAAAATACTGGGGGAGTTGGCCAGGGATGGCAGCTGCTGGTTGGGGATGTGCTGAGCATCGGTCAGCGGGTGGTGAGCAATTGCATTGTGCATCACTGGTTTTGTATATAATTATTGTTATTGTTGTTGTTGTTATTATTACTATTATTATTATTTTCCCTTCCTTTTCTGTCCTATTAAGTTGTCTTTATCTGAATCCAGGAGCTTTACCTTTTCTTTTTTTGATTCTGTCCCCCACTGGGGTGGAGTGAGTGCACGGCTGTGTGGTGTGTAACTGCCTGCTGAGTTAAACCACAGCAGATGTGTGTCCGCATCTGTGTATTTTGTGTGCATACCATTTCCTCTCACCTTTCCTAAGTATGTGGCTCTATAGCACTCTTTGTAGAGTCTAGGTATACCTCACAAATGGTAAATAGTAGGGCTAGAGCTAAAGAAATTGTCTTGAATTTCCTTTCAAAACAAGTTCTGCTTGTTGCTGATCACTTCTAAAAGATCCAGTTGTTGCCCTGACATGAACTTACTCTTTACAGTTGTCCACTGGAGCTGCTGTGGGAGATCCAAATGACAGGCTGTGCAGCCAGCCTTTGGGTAGATTATCCACTCCCCTGGAGAGCACTGGAAAGGAAAATAGGATTTTTCAAATTTTTGCAGTATTCAGGGTAGCAGCAGAGGAGAGAACAGGATATAAAGGATGAGGTATTGCTGGTTGCAGGCTGTGCCTTTGAGAAGATGTGATGTTCTAAAGTGATTTTCACTTTAAACTTGACAATTGTATGTGCAGGAGTAGGGAATTATAATAATAAAGCCCGGAATTTGTAAATACAGTTATAACTCTGGTCAAGTGCAAATCCCTCGGATGGTAAGAAAGGGGCACAATCTGCCTGTCAGTCACAGGTAGAACAGTCTCTACAGATTGCTCTACAGTGACTGCTCTTAATCAAGCCTTTATTCAGCTGCGAGATGCTGTTAACATAGTGAAGTAGGCCAGGATGTCATCTGACTGTTATCGACAGCCAGACCAGCGACTGAGTCTAGAGTTTGTTGCAGATGGGTCTGTAAGTCCAAGATTACCCAAGTTAATGCAAGAAGAGGAGAATTAAAATGAAAATGTGGGCAGTTGCACCAGAAACCTCATTATTGTGAATCCAGGAGCCTCCAGAATGACTTGTGAACGTCCCTGCCAGGTCAAAGGACACTGTCCTCCATTCCTACAGAAGATACTGCTTTCTTGTAGGACCTGATGGGGCGACATCACTGACATACTGCCTGAGCTTGCTTTGTGCCAGGACTGTGCAGCAGCACGGACAGCCCTAACAAGAGGTTTTGAGCCTGTGACCACAGGCCATGGCCAGTACTGATGCTGCCCTAGATGTGCCACCACCTTTCTGTATCTTTCCTTACCTTGGACATCTTCTGTTCATCCTCACAGCATAATGTCCTGAAGCAATAGAAGAGGAAGTGAGTCTTGGCCATAGGGTGCTACGGGCAGCAGTAAAAATGCTGCCCTGTTAGAGGTTATGCACGTCATCTTTGACTTGATCTTTTTTTCAGGTGTCTGAAAACAATAGAAATAATAGAAGTATTTACATGACACAGAACCCTCCATCCCATTTTCAGAGAGAACTGAGCCATACAAGTACTTAAGGCATCACTGGCAGTCAGTGCGCCAGATCTTATAGGATATTTAGGTGGAAGACCAAATGCCGTGCTTAGTGGGATTTCTAGCAGGATTTCATTCCTTAAGGTGCACACTGATTTAAGAGCAGGTGCCTAACTACTTAAGCACTTTTATAAACCTATCAAGTGTGCATTTGTATGTGTAGATGTCTAATTTTTTTTTTTATATGGTGTAAGGCTCTGATAAGAAGTGAATGTCCCAAATGTCCGTCTTGACACAAGCAGGGATAAACTGATAATGAGGGAATGTGGCAAATATCTGTCTTGACCAAGGACAGAGCCTGGGAAAGCAGGATACCATCTTGTGAGCCCTTTCCCCTCTCCCTGAAACACGCTGACAGAGCCCATCTGCCTCCTGTGCGTGCGTGCCTGCTTGTGAGGGGCCATAACTCACTCAGCCCCGAAGTGGGGGTAGACAGGGAGACGCCTTGAGAACCCCCATGACCCACTGACTCAATTCATCTCTCGAGCATTCCTGAGCTNCTGCCTATGGGCCGGGCACTTTGGGTTATAAAAAGGGGAAACATGAGCTTTTGGTGCGTACGCCTGCCACCTGAGGACCACAACTACGAGCAGAGACCGCCGCTGGACCCAGAATGGTGATGTCTCTTCTCTCCTCTTCTCTTATCTTTCTTTCTATCTCTTTTTTTTCCTCTCTCTTTGTCTCTAACTTCATTTTCAGCACACTAAGGCAATCTCGTCACAAGTTTTGCGAAGCTGTTGTCTCTCATGATTCCACTGAGTTTTAAGTGTTGTTATAACCTTTGCCAAAACTCTGTCTTCTGTAGTTCTGATGAGTTTTAAGTAAATTTGTAGTTTGTTTAAACCTCTAATGTAATTGTCATTACTCCTGATTACCGCATAGAGAAGTAAAAAATTACCTCTCCCTTACACCCACCGAGTGGGACGGGACATACAGCACTGAGTAACTCTGAAAATAAAGTTTATTATCCAGGTCCAGTCCAGAAGCCTGTACAGTCACACGAACATGGCCCTGCCTCTCAGCAGGGGTTATTAAGTCTGGCACCACATGGAGCTAGCTCAGACATATGACTTCTCAACCAGAACTGCACTTAGATGGCTTTAAAAATGCTGCCTTATTCAGCTGGACCAACACATGTGGAGTTAGAACACCATCCTGTCAGTGCCCTCCCCTCCTTCGGATAAGGATTGTTTTCACGTCGCTGTGTTGAATACAGCATCCGTGGGAAATGAGAGGTAGCTGCTCTGCACTTCTTTCCAGGTATATCATTGTCAGCTTCCTTGTATGTTTCTCAATTCTTAAATAAAAAAAAACAAAACCAAAACAAAACTATTTTAAAAGCTTAAAAGAATCAGCGATAACATTTACTTGTTATTTACACATCTATTTGAAGTTAAATAATTCACACTGCCTCAGCCACCTTGCCTGATAATCAGGACAGCAATATGGAAGAGTATATGCTTCTTCCTTTCTCTTCCGCTCTCTCCATCAGTGCTGCAATCCGGTACCCAGAGCACTGTCCTGAATACAGATTTTCTTTTGCCTGCTACGCTTATTTCCTTTAAGGCAATTTTTTTCTTCTTATGGATTGACAGACTTATCAACACCGGCTAAGATTCATTTAATATGCCTAACATAAGCCCAACCGTATCCTGTCCTGTCGCTCCATATTCTTCTCTCAGAAATAATTGGTTTTAGCTGCAATTATTTGCATTATCTGCTTAAATATTTAGCAAACGCAATAGCTTTGTAGGCAGGCATTGCTGTAATCTATTCTGAATTTTAACTCTGTAAGCCAATTCCTCAGCTGCCCGGTTGGATTTTTGTTTTGTTTTTCCTCCTGGCAATCACCAGGCGATATCCCCGGGAAGCGGGAACGCAGCAGCACCTGGGGCTGGGTGCCGCGCTCCCAACGCCGGCGGCTCTGGCAGGGACGTGGAGGGGGATCCACGCACCGCAGGCCTACAGAATCAATCCCAGATGCCAAATGTGGAGATCAGTATCACATGGCAAAGCTTTGAATTTTCATTTTTCATTCATTAAAAGGCAGTTGGAAAGAAAGAAGCTCCATTCTCATCCTCCTAAGTGCTGTCGTGCTCACTCGTATGCACGCATACACCTCTGCCTTTATAGTTAACGGATGTAGCAGCAGGGCAAGCAGAGAACCCTACCAAATTTCCTGGGATTATAGAGTATATTTTTATGGATCCTGTTGCAAAAGGATAGTTGCTATTTTATTTTTTTTTTAGGTTTTAGTATCTTGCAAAACTATTCTTTCTCTGTCCATTTTAAAATCTCCTCTGGCAAAGAAAGGTTGGATCTGGTACTTAGGGACACAGTTTAGTGGGTAATAGGTGGTGGGGGGACGGTTGGACTGGATGATCCTTGAGGTCTCTTCCAACCTCAATGATTCTGTGATTCTGTGATTCTGATTCTGATTAGGCAAAACATTTCCCTTATTAATCCCTGTGGACTTAGTCCTAGTTTGCTGCAGGTTTTCTGCTGGTTGTCCTGTCTTTTCCCAAAAATCATCACAAACTTCTTCTGAATGTGTTTATCTACCTGTAGGAGTATTCTCCTCGGCTACCACGACGGGCGAGACTCAGTGGAGCAGCTAGCCGTCCGGCAGCAGCGTGCACAGGCGCTTTAGAGTCATCCCTTTAATCTGAGGTTAGAGGCCACTTCCAAGTGCTGGTGGACAGAGTGCAGGCAAGACTGTCAAAGGTGCCGGCTGAATGCAGAGCAGTCACATGAATGTCACCTCTTGGTGATAACAGCAGAGGAAAAAATGCCTTTACTCAGTGTAAAGGCAGTGGCAAAGCACGCCCAACTCACCCACAGTCCTGAAATCGAAGAGAGAAAAGGAAAGGCTTGCATTACTTTCCCCTTCTTGCTGTTTATATCACCGTCTCTAACACACTCTGGGGCTCCGTGTTCCGTTTCCGATACATATGCAAAACCCTGCAGGGTAACTGGTCACCGAGCTAACACAGGACCACATCTGGGACATCCTGCGTTTATGCTCTTGATATCAGCGTGTGTGACATCAGAGGATATCCTGCCTGCGGCTTCCCAAAGTTACTGGGAAGGCTCTGTGGAAGAATGCATCTTTATACAGCCCGTGTCACCGACGGACAGCGGTGACACTGTCTCTCTTAGGAAAGTGACAGTGTTCCTATCCCAACAGCATGTTCACCTTGGTGCACGTGCTCTGACTTAAAAGTTAAAAAATACTTCTCAGAGAAATCCTGTCGGCGTGTAACCGATACTGCCACATCAGGGGCACAATTAACATTCTGCTTGTGTGGAATGGAAATGTTAAAAAAACCTCTTCAACGCATTCCAGGTATTTTTTATTTATCATTCACCAAAAGTACGCTGTTTAAATTGTTATGCTTGCCTAAGTGTAGTATCATTTTTAGATGGTTTTTAAAGGTTTTGGGTTTTTCCCCATGTCTCTGGTTAGCATCTCCCAATTTGCAAACAACTTTCATTCTGGTGGATTATACCCAAATTTAACAGGCATCACCTGGGGTGATGGAGCCTTTATGGGAACATATACATTGATGGAAGCAGCAGTCCCAGCTCTTAGGGACAGCCCTTTCTCTGCCATTAGACAGTTGTTTAGGGAAAGTCCTCGCACAAGGTAAGTCGCTTTGGAGCACTCCTTGAACATTCAGAGTTACAGAGCAGCATTCACCTCCGTTGGCAAAAGCTGCCTCTGATCTTCAGGAGACCGTGTGGAAGTGCATACAGGGCAAAAGCAAGGAGCAACTGTAGTCCTTGTCGTCTGCAGGCAGATACTTATCCCTGTGAAAAGAATATCCTCATGGTATGGGAAATCTGTCCCAGGAATAGAACAGGCAAATTCTTAAGCTATAGACTGCTAGAGACAGGGAAATCTTTGGAATATGCTTGCCCTCTTTTTCTAAACTTTTCTAGGCATCCAGGTCTGGCCATCGTTGGAGAAAGGGGTGCTGGGCTAGATAGACTGTAGGTCTGACTGAATGGGATATTCATTATTAGAAGTGGGTAATGCCTAAAAGAACCAGGTGGTCAGGAAAACTTTTTTTTTTTCCGTATGTTTTTGCATCTCCATTGGCTTCAGCTGAGATGGTAGGTCTTAGATCAGAATCAAGTCAATGGCTGAGAAGTATTTTGTCAGCACAAGCAACTATTTTCTGTTCCTTTTTGAGTTGTTTGAGTCCACTGAATAGCCTCCATAATCTATTTCACCATTAAAAATCAAGTATAAGCCACATACAGTGTAGCCACATACATGATGGAGAAAATGTGGGCCCCCTCCAGAATGAAACAGGAGACATAGTTACTCAAGATATGGAGAAGAGCAAGGTACACAACGACTTTTTTGCCTGTCTTCACCAGCAAGTACTCTAACCGTACTGCCTAAGTCGCAGAAGGCAAAGGTAGGGACTGGGAGAATGAAGAACTTCCCACTACAGGAGATCAAGTTCAAGACCATCTAAGGTACCTGAAGGTGCACAAGTCCATGGGACCTCATGAGATGCATCCATGGGTCCTGAGGGAACTAGTGGATGAAGTTGCTAAGTCACTATCCGTCATATTTAAGAAGTCATGGTAGTCCAGTGAAGTTCCCTCTGACTGGAAAAGGGGAACCATAGCCCCTATTTTTAAAAAGGGAAAACAGGAAGACCCAAGGAACTACAGGCCAGTCAGTCTCACCTCTGTGCTTGGCAAGATCATGGAGCAGATCCTCTTGGAAACCATGCTCAGGCACATGGAAAATAAGGAGGTGATTGATGACAGCCAACAGGGTTTCACTAAGGGCAAATTGTGACTGACAAATTTGATGGCCTTCAACAACAAGGTTACAGCATTGGTGGATAAGGGAAGAGCAACTGATATCATCTACCTGGACTTATGCAAAGCATTTGACCCTGGCCCGCATGACATCCTTGTCTCTAAATTGGAGAGGCAGTTGGATGTCTCATCTGGATTTGACAGATGGACCATCAGTGGATAAGGACTTGGCTGGATGGCTGCACTCAAAGAGTTGCGGTCAACAGCTCAATGTCCAAGTAGAGACCGGAGATGAGTGATGTTCCTCAGGGGCCGGTACTGGGACTGGCACTGTTTAATATCTTTGCCAGCGACACGGACAGCGGAAGCAAGTGCACCCTCAGCAAGTTTGCCAATGACACCAAGCTGTGTGGCGTGGTCAACACACTGGAGGGAAGGGATGCCATCCAGAGGGACCTTGACAGGCTTGAGAGGTGGGCCTGTGCGAACTGCATGAAGTTCAACAAGGCCAAGTGCAAGGTCCTGCATGTGGGTCAGCACAATCCCAAGCACAACTACAGGCTGGGCGAAGAATGGATTGAAAGCAGCCCCGAGGAGAAGGACTTCGGGGATTTGGTTGATAAAAAGCTCAGCATGAGCTGGCAATATGTGTTTGCAGCCCAGAAAGCCAACCATGTCCTGGGCTGCATCAAAAGAAGCATGACCAACAGGTCGAGGGAGGTGATTCTGCCCCTCTACTCCACACTTGCATCCATCTTTGGGGTCCCCAGTACAGGAAAGACATGGAGCTGCTGGAGCAAGTCCAGAGGAGGCCACAAAGTTGATCAGAGGGCTGGAGCACCTCTCCTACGAGGACAGGCTGAGAGAGTTGGGCTTGTCCAGCCTGGAGAAGAGAAGGCTCTGGGGAGACCTTATAGCAGCCTTCCAGTACCTAGAGGGGCCTACAGGAAAGCTGGAGAGGGGCTGTTTACAAGGGCAGGGAGCGACAGGACAAGACAGAATAGCTTTAAATTAAAAGAGGGGGGATTTAGATGAGATATTAGGAAGAAATTCTTCCCTGTGAGGGTGGTGAGGCACTGGAACAGGTTGCCCAGAGAAGCTGTGGCTGCCCCTTCCCTGGAAGTGTTCAAGGCCAGGTTGGATGGGGCTTTTGGCAGCCTGGTCTAGTGTAGGGTGTCCCTGTCCCTGGCAGGGGAACTAGATGATCTTTAAGGTCCCTTCCAACCCAAACCATTCCATGATTCTATGCTCTATTGTGGTCAACGGGTGGCAAATGGAAATGAAAGTTGATTAAGCAATCAATTAAGAGAAGGTGCTTGTCATATAACAAACAGAAGTGATTCATGCAATGTCCCATTCCCCCTCCAGTCACTGTATCAATTGCCTCACCTGTGTCCAAGGAAAGGTCAATTCAGCTTCTCAGTTCTTGGATGAGTTTTCAAAGTATTGCAGGATCAGGACATTATTTAGTATGAGGAGTTGTAGTGTGTGACTACAGTAGATTTCTATTAGAACTCTGTCTCAGATATGCTGAGTGTGATAAACACACATCCTGACTACTTCTTACTCACTGCCAACACAGATTTTCCTCTTCCAAACTCCTTTGGTGCTCTCGCTTGCTCTGCCTTGTTAATTGTTTGCCTTAGAAAGGAAGAGTGAGGAGGTGGAGGAAACAACATGTTTGCTGGAGGAAGAAGTTTGGACTCATCTTAAGAGGGCCCAAGGATTTGGATTAATAAAATATTACTCTTCATGATATCAGCTGCAAATTAGGCTAAGAGGGGCATTTTCTTTTTTTGCTGCTTCTTCCCATTTAGGCTATACTGACCTCTTCTCTGTATTACTCAAGTTAAAGGGAGAATAAGTGTTGCTCTGGAAAACTTCAACTTGTCAGAAGTGATGTGGTGTTGGTACCAGGAAGATGTCTTCCATCCCATCGTCTGGCTTTTCCATGACTCCATTCCTGCTCCCAGCCCCATCTGTTTCCATATTACATGCTGGTTACCAGGGACTGGAAGAATATGGGAAGAAATTCATCCTAGTATGGATTTCTTTCAAGGCATGTTCCTCTCATTCCCATTTTGTTTTGATCCTGTATTAACTACCATAAGATAAAATCAGGCAGCTTGACATTTTTCTTGTGTTTTCCACACAACAGGTTGGGTTAACCTATGTGGGATTCCCGTATGTAACTTACCCAGGTAATTTATGTGGAAAATACCAGCTCTCTAACTTGGATTTGAGTTTGAATTAGCTACCTCAGTGTAACAGCAAACCTCATTTCAAAATGAAGACACACTTTTTCCCCATCTGGAGTAGTTTGTCTTCCTGCACAGATGTAATATAAGGGAACATATTCTGCTGTTTCATTTTCCTCTTTTCAGTTGTGCACTCAAAAAATGGGGTGAATGGCAAAGCGATGTCCTGGAAAATTTGGTCACTGCCATTACCATACCTGCCAAATGAATAAGGAGGCAGTGAGCCTTTTAAAATAAGGTGTTTGGATTCTATACATAGGATCATGTTCGATATTTTAAAACAAAATCCACCTATTTCTGCCTGCATCTCATGCAAGACTGCACACATCCTGGAAAAATCAATTGAAGGGTTTCTGTGTTATGAAACAGGCACTTTTTTTTTTTTTAATTATTGCACTCAGCTTAAGGCTATGCTTCTCTGTGACTGGCTAACCTGGATCTGTTAAAACTCCTTTACAACTAAAAATTTAACAGCATTAAATAAACAGTTTTGATTGCACTAAATTGTTATTGGAAATGCTTGTGTTGAGTCCGACTTCAAATATAACTAAAGCAACCAGAATGCAGCTCTTCCGATTGATTATTTAGCCTGAATACAAATTAATAAGGCTGTAATCCTCCATTTTTATGTTGTGTTTTGGGTTTTTTTTTTTTAATGTTGCTTATTTGGAGGGTCCAAAAAGTAAGTTGTGATGAATGAAGTGGAAAGAGCACTTTTGCCCACTGTAACTTTGGTTTGAGATTGGACAAAATCATTGACAGTTTTACCAGAGCAGGTTTGAAGAAGCCCATCAAAACGTCTGTGCACAGGCTGGCCCTGCAGCAGAGGAGCAGCAGAATGCACTGCCACAAGGGAGATCTGTCTAGGTATTTATACCATGCTCATTGCCATGGTAACAGAAAGCCTTATGAAATGTAGACATTGCGTACAGAAGTGTTTGTGCTTTCCTGTCTCTCTCACACTCGCTCTTTCCTTACTCCCAACACCGGGGCTTTTATGGATGCTTTTATAGTGAGGAGGCCCACTGCCAGAGAGTGACTTGCACTGATTCCCAAAACCTTGGGATTCCTGGGCCAGACTGCTCCAGGGCTCCACTGGATCCTCCCGCTCCTGCATCCATCCATCCACCCATCACGGGTGCTCCTGAGCTCCCCACGTGCGCCTGGTGATTTCTGTGTCCCTCAGTGATATCAAAGGGCGCAGCTGTGGAGAAGGATCCCCGAGACTTAACTCATAGTGTGTCTCCTGCCTCCCCAGGGACATGGGACACGGCAACCACGGGGCAGGACGCGCTGACCTCAGACTTTGGTGACGGGCAGGCTGGCTGGCTGCCAGACGTATTGAACAGTTATGAAGGGATGAGTACAAGAGTCACGTCCTCACTCCTATACTGTGAGGAAACACTGATGTAACACCATGCTGCTCCCTGAGACTTAAAACGATTTAGGGCATGGATGTGCCCACCTCCGCACAGTCAACCATGGTTTTCAAACTCCAGACCAGCACACATCATGGATTTCCAGCTTCTTTAGAGAAAATATTTCCTAGCTGAGCAGCTACATCCCAGAATAATTCAAGATGGGAACTCCTTTTTCTGTGTTCGTATCTGGCACTGACCATGTGAATTTTAGATAGATATTACTGATGCTTTTGTACCTCCATATCTCACTGGCATGGCATGACACCTTTTTTCATTAATATCACTCTAAAGTGCCTGGGAGCTTATTGAATGAAACTGGTACCAATAAAAGTATCCTAAGTGACTTTGAAAATAAACTAGTCTATTTCTCCTTCTGCCTATAAAGGATCTCCACCCTAAGAGTTGGGTAATTGTTAAGCTTTGGCCCTCTTTACCCCCGTCTATATAATTTGCAAAGCTGGGTTTAACATGATGCTTCAAGTTAATATGCTGATACAACCTAATTTTCTAAAGAAAAAGGCTGACTACAGGTCTTCAGAAGGAAATACTTAGAAATGCTCTGCTTAGTTTTATGGCAGTCTGTTGTGCTAGCCAAGAAAAATGCGAGCGCAGGTTTTGGGCACTTTGCAGCAGTTAGAGTCAGGAGTGCTGTGGAAGGAAAATGCTTGTTACCTCCTGCTTCCCGTGGGCTTCTTCTCCATGCTATAAAATATTGCTGTGATGGGTTTCCAAGAAATGTACCTCACTCTCCTTGACCAGATGGAGAGTTTGTGAATGGCAGGGAGAATTCTGGAATGGGGAACTGAGATCTCTAAAGCCAATGGAAAGGTGCATTGCAGTTACAGTACATTGCTGTTTTTTTCTGAATCTATCAGTCTACTGGTTTAAAAATGGTTGTATTGTTAACATAGTACTTCTTTTGTGGTAGCTACACATTTAAGTAGGCATGATACAACCCCAGAAATTGCTGCCTAGAGATCCGGTATTTTGTACACAGTATGATTTCTAATTGCTTTAATAATACTGCACAATGGAATAATTTCTTCACTGGGTGAGAGTTGTTTCTCACTGCTTGAGATATAATAACCTCTTGGGTAGTCATGGAGCTGCAAACTACAATGATCTATATAGAGCATTTTTGCTCAGTCTGTGCTCTTAAAATGCTCAGCACTCAGAAAAAAATGAATCAGGAGAAACTGGTAAAATAAGTTGCAGCAACTGAATGAGATGGCTCTTCAGAATTATATATAGAACCCTCTCTAGACGCCCACAGTCCCTATATTAAAAACAGTGATTCAGAAAATCAGCCAGCAGATTCCTGAACCAAAGTATTGTGCGTAATTTTTGCAGTCCGCATTTAAAAAGAGGCATTGTTTATGGGAATGAAATGAGCATTACAAGATACTTTTTCAATAAAGCCATTTTGTGGTACAGTCTCTTTAGTTGGATAAGAGCTCTTTTGATGTTGCTATTTTTAATATACCAGTTTAATTTATTATATGCATCCATGCATTTATAAAAATGACTTTTATTCTCAGAAATATATATGAAGCAATTCACCCATAAATGCACACGGCAATACGAAAAAAAGCAAAAACAACCAAGTGAACTTGAAAAGAGTAGCAAAGTCACATATCCAATGCCTACAGCAAAGAACCTGGAATTAGGAAGCTATTGTGGCTAAGTCTGTCAACAAGTCAAGCATTTGCCATCCAAATCCAAAATTGTCTTTTACTTTTTAAAAGACAGATACCACACTCACTGAGCAGGACTGAGGGGGCTGACTGCAGCCCAAATTCCATGCATCACTCTGCCAGTCCTCCTTACAGGTGAGGGGCCACTTGAAACATTTCAGTTTGTGAGTCAAGCCACAGCAGGGAAATGTTAGTTAAGCTCCCTGGAGGGCCAAAGCCACTTTTTTTCACATCAGCTGAGTTGGGCTAAAAGGGAGATAGCTCTGAAATGATGTCACCTATTCCCTGGGCACAGGACCTCCCAGGGCTGGGGAAGGACCTTCAGACCTCAGTGCCAAGGACCCAGCTGGCATCAGGACCTGGTACAGGGGCAGCGGCTGCCCTGGCCCCGTACCCCAGCAAGGTTTAGGATGCAATCCAGAATAGGAACCATAACGTTGTTTAGAAAGCTGCAGCTTTTCTGTATTAAGGCATTCTTGCTTCTTACCAAGCAGTGAGACAGGGCAGGGTAAGAAGTCTCCTGCTGCAACACACAGCAAACCCTAATGGGCAGAAGCCCCACCAGGGGAGATCCACAGACCCAGCCCTGAGTGCCAGGGGTCAGACTGCAACTGCCTTTATCACAAGGAGCCAAGGGGATTGTGTGGCCTTTCCCTTTCCTTCTCCTCATTCACAGCAGGGAGAGAGATTGCCAGTTCAGTACAAGCAACATTCACGCACGTTACAGAGGCACTTCAGTAGACTAGAAGCTGAGGCTCTCCCAAATGCAGGCTAATACATTTTGAAGGGTCATGTGCCCTGAAACAATTTTATATTGGTGTATATCGATGAGCCTAGGTCTATTTTTTAATAAAGTTCTTAGTGTTACTGGCCCACCTGCCTAGGAGCATGAGCCCAGACTGCAAAGCTCTGAGCAGACCAATACCTCAGTACCAATGGTGGCCAGGCTGCCTGTCCAGACCGAGCAGATATTGTGCAAGAGCTGCCGGCTCTGACGTCCCCAGAGGCACGGCTCCTTGCTCAAACCCTGCTCAAAAGCCACAGAAGAGAGGAACTACCTACCGCAGAAACCTTCCTTCTCCACCGAACAGCATATGACCTTTTTGAATGCGCTTCCCCAGCTATTTCATTTTTGTTCTGAATTATACTCTAGACTCAGTATGGAGCAACACTGATGGTGGCTGTGCATGTCCTATAGGCATGTCAAGTACACTGCAAGCTGAGTAACAATTCAAAACAAGATGCACCCTAAGAACTTTTTAGGCAATTAGGGCTACCTAGTTAGCCTGAAGAACTGCAGCTATTTATTCCCTTCCTGGCTCCTCTGCTCGAACAGCAATGGAGGAACTTTCTAAAATATCAGCCAGTGTTTCATCCACTGCAATGTATGATCTTCCCCTGGACAGAATAAATGGTGGGGAGGGTTTTTCTAGATGGAAGCTAAGAGTAACTCTAGTACTTCAAAGAAACAACAGGCCTTTGTTTCCCTTCTAGTGTTAGCAAGGAAGAGAGGTCTGCCATACAGGATATGACATAACCAAAAGTAACTGTCATATGGGATGAAAGTAAGGTCAGGAATAAGGTACATTTCACAATAACTGTTTCAGACTAGAAATCAGTGCTGTGCGGTCTTCTGAGTTAATGTGGAGATCAGGTTTGCTGGACACTAATATAAAGGGAGAAACTGTAGCACAAGGGCAGTTCCTGGCAGAGTTCCCATCGACGTTAAGGAAAGGCAGGACTCATACAGAAGGAATTTAAAGCAGTTGGTTGTATTTTGAGTATGGCCTCTTCTGTACTATTTCTCCAGTGCTTTTCAAAATGAAGCTGGTGCTCACAGAAAGTGACGTCCTGCAGGCCTCCATTCCCCTCCAGAAAATCCCCCTGCCATACGTTAGCAAGACAAGACTTCTTACACAGTCCCTTTGTAGACTGTCTCAGGCTTGTGTCGGAGCAACCTGCTTTTAAAGTAAGCATGAGACCCAGTCAGTACCTGACCTCTCTGCAGAAATTGCCAGGAAATGGAACAGCAGCTTAGACAATTTGGCCCAGTGGAAGTAACTCAGCTGAGATCCGAGATGGTCATCTGTCTATGAACAGTCCAGGGTGGTTTCAGGAGGCACTGGGCTAAGTCCACACTGGAGACAAAGACAGGAGATGGTGAGTTTTATTCCACTGCTATCACTTGGGGAATTAAAGCCCCCAGAGATGGCACCAGGAAGAAGTGAAGTGTCAGCTCTCACAGAAAGCTGTATTCCAGGAGAAAGAGATTCCCCAAATAAATCTTCCACTTGCTCTCTCCGAGGTCATGTCAGCCTGCCACAAGTCTGCAATACCTTTTTCTAAAACTCCCTGTAACGCAGAGCTAGACAAACAAACAGCACTTCTACGAAATGCACGAGGTCCTAGCAAGCGACAATTGTCTCGTTCATCCTCCACAGAATACATGGGGGGTTTCCTGCATGTGTGTTGATTTGTGGGAAGGGTTGTGTTTAAAACTGGGCGCTGACTGTATTAGCTGACCAGTGTGGGGCATTGTGCAGGGTTGTATAATCGGAATGAAAGGCCTTATTGTAATGGGTACCGCTTATGGCACAGAAAATTGTTGTGAGATTTTTCAGGCTGAAGTCTCCTGTTAACACTATCCCAACGCCGCGCTATTTGTGCAGAAGTTGTGCTGTGTTCCCTTAAGGAGCTATCAGAAGACAATTCAAAGGAAAGATTACTACACTGGAAAGGAAAAAAGATAAACCAGTGTATGGATTGCAAAAGAAGAGGTATACTGGAAACCCCACCATCTTTTACTGTAGCCTTTCTACAAGGGGGTTACATTCACTGAGCATGGCATTTTTCTTTCTTCTATTATACATTCTTACCCAGCAATTTTGTATTTAATGGTAAGTGCATGAAGAATATTAATGCATACAAAAATTAGGACAAAACCCCAAAGTTGATAAAGCCTGATGTAGACAGTCTGGAGCATTAAAGAAGAAACCAGGGGAATAAACATAAAAGATCAAGACCTGAGTTGGACTAAAAATGGTTTAAACCTATGTCTGCACTACCAAAATATCTACAGTCATGTTAGATCACATTTCAGATATTTGGAAGCAATACAAAGTTTCCTCTCTCAGTAAATTATTCCCTTAACTGTCCACTACAGAGTTTCTTTCATTTCCTCTCCCAAACATCTGGCAGTAGATGCTGCAGAAACCCACAGTCAGCAAGATACGCAAGCGGGGGCCTAACTTTAGTTCATGAGTCATCTCCGTGGCTCCAGTGGGACAGTTCAGGTGGTTAAAGTTAAGCGTGTACTTAAGTGCTTTGCTGAAATGAAATGGATCTGTGCCAGCGAGAGGTTACTGCCTAGCTGGAGAACTGGTTGGCTTGTCCTTAACCGTGTATAGAAGGGATTTGTCGAAAACATAATTAAAAGACACACCTCTGCTGTGAGAGCGGTGATTCCTAAAGAATTTTAAAAAGCGGACCACTGGCAGTCTTTACAGCCCCTTGCAGCCCCGCGTTACTGTTGGGCTGTTAATTGAAAACAGTGACCAGGTTCAGCAGAGCGGGGAGTGGTTGCTCACCCTCACCTTACAGGCCTCGGTGAGTCGGCGGGGTACGGGTAGAAAACCCCTGCTCCAGAAGCGGGATACCTGCTCTGTTACAAAAGTTCTGCTTTTTTCTTAATATCAGTTCAGCTACTGACCTATAACTACCTTTCCGGGCAAAAATTTAAGTCAACAGAGTCATTATTCACCAGCATTCCACTGCAGAGGCACGAAAACAGAACGCTTCCTCTTCACCATCCAAACATTTGTGGAGCTTAAAAATCCTTATTTTTTTAAATTCCTTTTGGAACCATTTTATCCAGGCCATGTTGAGCATGTTCTTTGAAGCGCCCATCACCATAAGTCCTGCAATTTATCCTGCTCAGGCTGCGGTCCTGTCTCCGCGACGCCCCAAGCACTTCCTTTCCCTTGGCTCCAGCACTGCAGACCCAACCACAGGCATCCCGCTGGTGGGTTAGGTGGGCTTTGGGCTTGGGGCTTCACGCTAGGCATGTCTGAGCAGCGCTCACACAGAATAGAGGGCCTGTATTATCATGCCTCTACAGGAGCTGTATGATGCTTCCAAATAACCCTTTTAATAACATCAGGTAACTGAAAGAATGGTTTCTACTCTCTTAAAAAGTATCTGTGTCACAAGTAATTCCTTTTTTTTTTTTCTGTATATAACACCCAAAATTTAACTTTTGTCAAATACAGAGCAATTTTTCCTAAGCCCTAAAATCTATGTAGTATTTCTCCTTTCACATTTTTCCCCAACCTGTCAAAATCATAAGACTGAAAATTATAAAGCCAGCAGCTTTGCTAGAAAATGTCAGGCAGCCACACATTTTTCAGAACAACAGAGTATTTTATGCTGGGCAGCACTGCTTAAAATTGAGTTTTGAAAGTTCCCAATTTTTCATTTCCAAGTCAAGGCTAATGGAGAAATTTCACTTCCAAAGGTAAGATATGGAGCAACTGAAAACAGGATTTAGAAAAGAACTGCCATCTCAGCAATCAAAATTAGTATCTTTTTGACATTTTAATACTGGTGGCAGTGATTCACCTAGAAGAGAGACTTAACTAGGATTTGTTTATGTCTTTCAAATACTAAGTGTCAATCATCAGTCTTTCATGTCTCCGTTTTTTCTTCCACAGTGTCTCTATAAGCTCTCAGGGTTTCTCTCATCCATTGAATCATCATGCAGCATGGACTTTCTTATTTACTCCCCATTCAGAATTAAGCGAACTTTTCCTCCCTACATTAGTTTTATTCTGTGCCTGTTGAGCAGGGCCTGAATTGGAGGCGTGTTCCTGGGGTGGAGGAACCAAGCTAACGCCACATGATGGTGTCTCCATTTCTACCCGTCTGTAAACTCTGCACCACTCAGAGGCGGAGATCATGCACATGAAAGGCAGATTGTACCAAAATTGGTTAAGAAAATTAATAAGAAGATAACTAACAGCATTAGTAGGAGCTACAGAAGAAAGTTTTGTGTTGCCATCTTTAAGAGAAGGTAGCTCAAGGGGCCTTTTTTCCATACAGTACATGGAAAGACTGCTTTGGCCAGATCCTAGGGATGGATGCAAGACAGCATTGTCACACACTAATGCTCTCCTGCTGCTAAGCAAGCCTTTATTTGAATACACATACATAATATAGGTATAAAGAACGTTTTTTTTTATGATGAGGGTGGTGGGGCACTGGCACAGGTTGCCCAGAGAAGCTGTGGAGGCCCCATCCCTGGAAGTGTTCAAGGCCAGGCTGGATGGGGCTTTGGGCAACCTGGTCTAGTGGAGGGTGTCCCTGCCCATGGCAGGGCCTTGGAACTAGATGATCTTTGAGGTCTCTTCCAACCTAAACCATTCCATGATTCTATGATAATAAATCTTTGGCAAACAACCCACAAAAACTACCAATAGTTTCCTTGACATTAAGAACATTCAACTATTTCTCCACTGCAAGAAATTTGCACTGCAATGCCTCTGTTCTAGCTGAAGAGCCTTTTCCAGTCCTGGGTGGCAGCTTGCCATCCTGGGCTGGGGAGGTGCCTGACTTTGTTTCAAGGCAGGCAAAGGGAAGACGATTCATGCTGTGGGAGAGGAACAGCACTGAAATCGCAAACGGAAATGACCTACCATGGCAGAGGAGAAGAGTGGTGGGATCAAGAAGTGAAGCCATTCTCTCCATGGGATCATCGTCTGCATCATTTAAATATATATATAGTCCTTGCAGGTGTGTTTCCTGCTTGCTTTGACTAGAGGAAATAAGGTAGCAGGAAACACCAAAGGGTCAGGCAAAGGACCTACATCAAATTCCAGCATGTAGAGCTTTCCCTAGAGCAAGACGGCTGCCCAAAGAAGACTACAGAGGAGGTTAGTCTAGTAGAAGATATTCTTCTTTCTGCTCTCTTTCCCCAGCATCTCATTTTCCCTTCCCATACCTTTCCCCTGATTCTTCTGTCCTGCTTCCATTCCTCAGAGTAACTTCAGAAAAGTTCTTGTAGTTTGTCACCAATCTTGTCACTATTTCCTGTGCAACCAAGTAGAGAGTACAGCCTGAGGATGAACGCTGAGCATCTTGCAGCACAGTTGGAATTAGCCTCCAACATCCCCAATTTCTCTTCCTGTCCCCACCCTGTCTCCATTCAGGGACTTCAGACCGAATGTGTCTATAGCATGGTCACACACGCTCCTGATGAGAGCTGTCAAGCTCTTCTTCTAGCAATCATAGATCTATGATCCAACAGGCATATAGACTTCATAAAACTTCTTCTTTTAAAGCATTTTCCTTTACATTATCCAAAGCGGTTGTTTAATAGTAGCCTAAATTTACTCACCTGAAATGCATACCCAAACATGCATCTATTGCGTCTGCCACGGACAGAATCAGAGCAATCTGCTGTGTTACTGGTCTCTGGAGACACAGTTTACCACTCTAAACACTGGAAAATGCTTCTACAGGGCAAAGGTTTATATCCAGGCCAATTATTTATCTAATGCAAAATTTTCTGAGGATCACTTCCATTTAGAGAAGAGGTCAAAAAAAAAACCAAAACAAAAACAAAACAACCCCCCTCAAAAAGTTAATTTTCAATTGCTCTGTGCTAAAGCAATGCAAGTGTGTTTGACACAGTAGTCATACTAATGTGCTCTGTGAGTCTGTGTGGAATAGTAAAGGAATATAAACAGATTATTTCATACAGTGTAGTTCTGTCTCTGATGACGAGGAAGTGAAACTGTGCAATGACACTATTAAACCCTTGGAGGATCAAATATTAGCAGCCTGGCTTAAACCATGGCATTGTTTTGCACATTTTCTTGTCCTAAGCAGAAATAGAAGCAAGGGTATACGTACTCTTCTCAAGGAGAAAGAAGGTGTCAGAGTGTATGCCTACCTCCTTTCAACAATGTTACAGGAGCACGTGTGTTTTGCTGAAAGCAGATAAATATCATTACAGCACGGCCAGTTGTGCCACCTCATTTAAATTAAACAGCAGATGAAGTCCAAATTTGAGGAGGGAGAAGAAGAACTTGTTCCTAAGCATGTATTTTACACATAGGTAAGCATCTCAGACATATTAAGAATAAATTTAATTTGAATAGACTGCGTACTATTCCATAAAATAGTGCAAGGAGCGTTTAGCAATCTGTGATAAAGTGTCACTGTTTCAAAAACTCTCTGAAGAGTCTTTATTGCTATTAATATGCTAAGCAGCCCATCGCCAACAGCTCCACAATGACTGAGTTGAAATCAGCAGCCAAAACCTTTGCCAAAAGAAATAAAACATACAGACATCAAGGTCAAGCACAATGGGTGCCGCTTCTGGTACCGCAGCTGTACAAAAGTCTAACCTGTTCGCTCTGTTGACAAAACATCCCTACTGTGGATACTGCTAAACTGATAAAGCTTCGTTTCTCACTGCTGTAGCAGAACCACCACCCCTTGGAGGAGATGAGCACTATCAATGGAAGAATACTTTGCCTCTTTATACCCCCAGGAGATGTAGGTGTGTTCACAGTTTCTAATAGCTGGCAAAACACTGTAACAGAGGCCTGGGCTTCCACACTGAATGGTACAGTGCTATTTCTGAACAATTATCGCCTTGAGTGTTTACACAGCCCTAAATGTAGATTAATGTTCAGGATTAAAGTCAAGTAGCATCTACCTTTGGCTTCAAGGGGAATAAATGTTTTTTTTCTCCAGCATTCTCCTGGAGAAGCTGGCGGCCCATGGCCTGGATGGGTACACTCTTTGCTGGGTTCAAAGCTGGCTGGATGGCCGGGCCCAGAGAGTGGTGGTGAATGGAGTGAAATCCAACTGGCAACCGGTTGTGAGTGGTGTTCCCCAGGGGTCGGTGCTGGGGCCCATCCTCTTCAACATCTTTGTTGATGATTTGGATGAGGGAATGGAGTGCACCCTCAGTAAGTTTGCAGACAACACCAAGCTGGGGGGAAGTGTCGATCTGCCGGAGGGTAGGATGGCTCTGCAGAGGGACCTGGACAGGTTGGATTGCTGGGCAGAGGCCAACGGGATGAGGTTCAATGTGGCAAAGTGCCGGGTCCTGCACTTTGGCCACAACAACCCCAGGCAGCGCTACAGGCTGGGAGCGGGGTGGCTGGAAAGCTGTGCGGAGGAAAAGGACCTGGGGGTGTTGGTTGACGCTCGCCTGCACATGAGCCGGCAGTGTGCCCAGGTGNTGGAGCACAGGTCTTATGAGGAGCAGCTGAGGGAACTGGGCTTGTTTAGTCTGGAGAAGAGGAGGCTCAGGGCAGACCTTATTGCCCTCTACAACTACCTGAAAGGAAGTTGTGGCGAGCTGGGGGTCGGCCTCTTCTTGCAGATAACTAGTGACAGGACAAGGAGGAACGGCTGCAAGTTGCACCAGGGGAGGTTCAGGTTGGAGATTAGGAGAAATTTCTTCTCGGAAAGGGTGGTCGGGCATTGGAACGGGTTGCCCAGGGAGGTGGTGGAGTCACCGTCCCTGGGGGTGTTTAAAGAAAGGTTGGATGTGGTACTTCGGGACATGGTTTAGTGGGTAATAGGTGGTGGGGGGACCGTTGGACTAGATGATCCTTGAGGTCTCTTCCAACCTTAATTATTCTATATGATTCTATATGATTCTATATGATTTTCTAAACAAGCAATAGATTTAAAGACCGTAATGGCAAAACAAACCTAAAAAAACTTCATTACAGGTGTCGAGACTTAGCTGTAAAGAAGCAGCTGTGTGGTCGGCATCACATTGCATAGAAATATCTGCGTCATCCCAGAACAAAGCTGAATTTGTGGCAATTTTCTTCTTCTTTCAAAAGCGTTTTGATCTTTGCCCTTTGGAGAATGGAATGCAGTTCCTTCTTTCATCACTACCTTTCCCTCCGAGTCTGATGCAATTTTTAGTTATTGTTTGTGGTGTTTGTGATTCTGCAAACATGGAGAAATATGTTGCTCACATTTCCTCATCCTCCAGGTCCTGGGAGAGAAATGGTGGGATTCCTCTGGCCAAGTGTGTGCTCCAGCAAGCCACTGAAGGGTCTCTGCAGTGTCAGCTGGAAAGACACAGGCTCTCATAGGGCATGGCTCTCTCCTTTAAAAATAGCTGCCTACGGAGAATTTAGCCCCTTTAAAATTTCAGAGGAATATGTATCACCTTTAGATGTTTGTATCTACAAACATCTAGGATAAGATGAACTGTGTCCTAAAAGAGCTTGCTTCTCTCCAGTTGACCCCAAAGGGAGCTGTGCCACCTACATCAGTGTAGCTGTTGACACTGTAAAGGTCTAAAGTTAGAAGAGGCCAGTCTTGTCCCAAAATGTCCTTCTACCTCAGCCACTTCCATAACACCACTTCACAGGCTTAGCGTGTGCTTTATGTTTCTGCAATTCTGGTTTAGCATCAGCATTTGACAAGAACCCCGCTGTGGGCTGGCCTGCACACAGAGGTCTAAGCTCTTCAGGTCTACCCCTGCAGCTAATGGGACTCACCTGGTAATGGGAACGCTTCCTTTACGGCTGCAGATAATGCTGGCTTTGAATAAGCAAGCAACTGCACTAACAGTATGACAATAAAATGGAGCAATGGCAGATGGCCGTGGTACCGCCCGTCATGTAGCTGCTGGTAACTGATCCCACACACTCACACAGCCAGACTCAATGGTGGCATGGTGTAACTCAAGGTGTGGTTTGACATTACAGCGAAGCCTGTCTAACAGCTTGGTGCAGCTGAAAAGGCAGTCCCACTCCCCCTCTGCTGTGCCCAGCTCCCATTCCCACCCTTCCTCCTCCTTCTCCCTTCCTCCTCCTCCTCCTCCTCCTCCTCTCTGACACTGGGGCTCCTCCAGTGCTGCTGGGAGTCAGTTAAAACTCACCTTTCAGAAGAAGGGATTTGCTTTCTGCCATTTTGGCTCCCTGCTCTGGCTCTCACCAGTGTCAAAGGAGAGCTGATGGAAGACACAGATGAGGCCAGGAGAATGGGAGAGAGCAGAGACTGCCCTGGCTGAACCTCCAGGGAGAGGTTTTCTATTGAGGCACAACTTTTCAGTTGAAGCATGCTCAGAGCAGGTTACCCTGTCTCAGGCGATGGAAAGTAACATGCTCGACTATGGTAACTTTATCGCTTACCTTGAACTTCTGCTTCCCAGCCTCCTAAAATGTTACAGCGCTTCCTCTGAAGGAGGCCAGTGCTGCCCTTTGATGTGCTAGATGTGCTCCCACCGAGCATGGGAAGCCATCTTCTCTAAGACAGAAATAACAGGTAGAGTTCAAAACCTCAAGGCTATTACATGCTCATCCGATGCCTTTCCTACTTCAGAGCTTGCACTGACAGGAGACGGATGCCTGTGAACTGCCTAGGCTGTCGTCTCATATTCCACCTGCCTTCAAAACGGCAATTTAGTAGGTGAGCCATGAAACAGCAGTGATTACTAGACCTTTCTTCTACCAAAATGGGTTGTGGTTTTCTGAGTGCCCTTAATGCTAATTTATGATTAATCCATAATCTTTTCAAGTAACTGTTGCTTTATCACCACTGTTTTACTCTTAGCATTATAAAAGGATTTGTTTGATTACTTTGTGTAATTTGAAATGGTCACCAGTCTGTGGTCCCTTTTCTTGTCCTGCTACTTTCATATCTGGAGCTAATAATGGACCAGCAAAGTAGCTGATGAGAAAACTACATGCAAGAGCCAGAGCTTAGTTAGGTCAAGCCTAAGTTCTATCCCAGGGACCTCAAGTAAGTCTTCAACAAAAAGGCAGGTATGGGAACAAAGATCATGCGGAGTCAGAGAGGTTTCTGTTGTCACGGTCATTTTCATGACCATCAGCACTTCTCTGCCCTGATCCAAGGAGCTCTAACAGAAATCCAGGGTCTGGGGCCTTTTTTTGTTAGAAGAGATGGCCCAATTTCTCTTGTATCTATGCATGTGACAAAGCCAATCTGAGACTTCTAACCAAATTTGCCATAGAACTAATTTGCCGACAGTTGGTTCTCTGGCAGCCCTGAGGAAAAGAGCATGTGGCCCCACTCTGCTTCCCATGGGGCTCCTCCAGCTGTGCTCAGAGCAGATGGTGGTGGGGAGGCCCTTGCAAGTCTCTTCTCCCTCTGGAAGGAGATGAGATGAGATGAGGTAGATCCTACCTCTCATCCCAGGAGGTTCCCCTCAGGTCCCAGGTTGCCTGGTAGCAGCTTCTGATCAACTTCACTCCTGAGCAACACATCCGTATCCTTCTCAGGAGCAATTACCATCCCCAAATCCTCCAGGCTGCTCTGATTTTCCTATACCACTTATTAATGTTTATAATTACAAATTAAGTGGGCCTACTGAGTTCATAATGAAGGCACACTTTTAAATGCTGTAATCAACGAACTTTCAATTGGATTAAGACTTTAGCGTGCTAGTGGTTTAATTACAGGAACATGTAAGCACAAATAAGCTTTTGATTTACTCCTGTCTTTTGGATCGGCCATGGCAAAGTCTTTCTGCTCATTTGTTGTTGCTGAATATTTGATGCTAACTGCGAGTTGAACCGCAGCAGCCAGGACTCCTGCGTGGCAGTGAGAGCCAGCCCCAGGCACGCACAGCTCCCAGGGTGAGATGCCACCAGATGCCCTCAGTCAACCTGACAAATATCGGCGATTATGAAGAATTCCGTGGAGGCATCACATGAAATAAAAGGTTGCACTGAGAGGTGTAGTGTTTGGCAAACACGTCAAGTCAGCACAGCCACTGAAAGACGTTGTCCTGCTCTCCCCTTGCCTCAGCTGCCCAGCTCAGCCATGCCACCTCCTCCCCTCTGCCAGCAAAACTGGTTCTATATCCACATGGCAAAATAGCATCAGGAGACTCATTTGGTTGAAAGTAACAGCAACCTTTTTTCTTTCTTTTTTTTTACTGGTTTTCAGCTGTATCAGTTCCTTGAGCAACTGCACAAATATTTACAATAGCATGAAGAGCCAGGGAGCCCAGGGACAGGGACAAGACACTGAGGGTGAGCAGAACCACTTAGCGTGATGGCAGGCCCAGCATCTCTGCTTAAATGTTGATCAAAATTGAATCCTAAGGAGGAAGGTGAGAATGACTGTCAGCCGAAGTTTAAAGGCGGTTATTAAGCTCAAGTCTTATAATGACAAATTGTTGCTAGAATTTGGTAAATGTTTATTACTTCTGCACTGCAGCTCTAGAAAGGGCGATGTATTTAAACTGCATTAGCAAATGTGGTCTATCTACCAGCTTCACAGTCCCCGTTGGCAAGCCTCCTCATTCGGGGCAAGGTGAGACGCTGTGCTGCAAAGGAGGTCTGAGCAATACGCAAAACACATTGGGACTTTAGTTTCAGTTCAGCTTTCTCTTCTTTGCAGCCCAGTCCTTTTCTAGTTACAGCCTTTGAACTTCTCCCAAGCCCACACAAGAACTGGTCGGCAGGCAGGATGTGCTGCAACTGCCAGAGAGATTAATTGAAAGAGAAGTGTAGATGAACACCATCAGCTGCACGCGCACACACGCGTATCAATTTAACTACTTCGGTTTAGCAAAGATTGAGATAAATTGGTACAATCTTCTCTTTGGACACGATTAGAATGTATATGCCTTTGGCTCGTCAGGTGCGAAGCCAGAGAGCTTTTGAACTACACCACCACCAAGAACGGGAAACTGCGGCTGTGACTCTATACCAGTTATAAGATGTTGTTATAACCAAATAGGTATAAAAATAGCTAGGAGCCGCCCACATTTTTGCAGAAATTGCCTCTACGTACAGCACACTGTTTACATGTAGTTGATAGCATTTTTCTAGTAGCAAAGTAACTGTTTTATTTTACTGTGGAGTGTGTCGCTTCATCTCTCTGGGATGTATTTGCGTTGATGTCCTAGACCCATTGAAGCCACTAAAATCTGTCAATGCTTTCAGGATGACCAGGAATTCACATTAAATGATTAAGCATGATGCAAAAAGAATTTAACACAAGCAACTCTGTAGTCATTGAATTTTGACTGTTATGTAATTCCTGAGATGTCCTGGCCATCCGTATTACATTTACTCAGTGTACAGGTAAGAGACACAAACAGAAATGTGTTACTGTTCCAAACAGAAAAAAACAAACAGCCCTGGCCAAGCCTGAGGCATCTATGAACGTATCTGAATGCAATTTACTTTCATTATAAAGACTCAGCATTGAAACATGGGTTCTCTGCTCATGAGCACACTAGAAATTATTCCAGTTCCATTTTCAAATATTAATAATAGTGATATTCAAATATATATTATAATTAGATTGATTATACTATATACTATTACTAAATATTCTATTTAATATATTAAAATTGTAATGTAATCTTAATAGTATATAATGTTTTATACATGATGTATAATATGTAAAATAACAACAACAATAATAATATTAATAATAACGATAATATATTTTGTCAATCTTTGAACTGGGTCAAATGGAATAAAAGCCAAAGGGAGAGAGTCACCTGTCCAAATGTAGGTGGTTGAATACGTGTTGCCTTCAGCAAGGGGCTTTTTGGGTGCCGTTAGGCAGCACAGAGACGGGTGCCATGGGAGTGATTGCCTTCGGTCTAGCGCGGCTCAAACGAACCTACTTTGCCACTTTTTATACTCCTAAATGTTGAAAGGGACATCACCCAATGTTTTATTTACTTAGTAAATTTGAGCAGAGATCAGACATTGGTCTTTCGAAGGGGAGAGTAAAAACACAGTTTTGTCAAGTGTGACTGAAAATAGGAAATTATGATGGCACCAGCTGCTCGGCCTGACCTCTGTGAGTGCTGCCACCGGCATCTGTGAACACATGTAGGGGAAAAGCAGTGTTTATTAAATTGATTTATTTGTGCTAGCTGTGCCATGTAAAAGTCCCGGCAGCCACATTACCTCTCCTAACAGGGCAGTGAGAGTGCACATCCCCTGAGGTGCTGAACTGAAATCACCACCTTCACCCGGGAGCCCCTGAGGGGACATGAGGAAGTTCCAAACCTACAGAGAGCTGCTGGAGGGGAAGTTTAAATAAACCGTGTGCTTCCTCAGCACTAAATCCTCCTGCTCCTGAAACGCTTGCAGACAACAGCAAAGCGGATTTTTCATGAGGTTAATGTCACTTGAAGGATTCATGTGACCCCTTCATGGGTTTTGCTTTTGTTTTCAATATGACTGAATTTTATGGTATTATCACATCAACTCTTTCATTTTAGTCTTGCACCAAGGGACGATTTACATCACTATGTCTGTCGTTAGTCAAAGGCGAGTTTACCTTTGAGCTGCACAACAAACTGATACAACACTTCATAGACCCCGTTTTCCTTTTCGCAACATCTAGTTCCTCAGACAATAGGCAAATGCATCACTCTTCTAGAGGGGAGTTTTGGTTCCTTCTTACATATATTACCTCAAGAATGATTAAACTTGGGCCTTATTTTGCAAAATGCAATATTTCCGCTTCATCCAGCAGCTCTCGGCGGCTTGTTTACAGGGTTGTGTGGCACGGAGTCAGTGCTGGCAGCCCTGCTTGCCCATGAGGATGCCCCTGCCACCTCCTGGGGGCTGTGAGGAAGAAACGTCCTCCTTCGTCTTTCTCAGAAGGATGTGGCAGGAAAGAAGGGGCTCGGAGCTACCCTATTTGGAAGAGGAAACAAAACATCAGCTGCTCCCTGAGGTCTCCCTGGGAAACGCAGTGCTCGTAGGAGCTCGATATCGCAGTTCCTCTCCATAAATGTTGCCTAAAAATAGAGCTGAAATGTGACTGTTCAAGATACAGCCTTGCGGTAAAACAGGAAATCGAGCACATAGCCATGCAAAGTTTTGTTTATTTTTCTATCGTGGTGCGTAAACTGTTAAAATCTATTGATTGTGAATTCAGGGCCAATTGCCAATGAGTTGAAGAAAACCTTCTGTTGTTCCACCGGCCTAGCTTGCTGCAGATCTCATGGGCTACTTGCATGTTTACAAGCTTTTTTCCAGTAGGCACTTTGATTCATTTAGTTTACAATGTAAATAAATATATTTGCACATATATGCAAAGTAGTATAAACACTTATATTATGACTGCCTAAAATTGTCCATTATAACTTAACTTTCAGTTGCCTATGACTTGGGTACAAATTTTCCAGTTTTTACATCAGATTAAAAGTTTAAGTCCTTTTTGAAGCCAAAAAATCCCTGAACCCACAACCAAACAAAAAACCCACAAACATCTCAGCCATTTCAAAATACTGAAACAGAAGCAGTCTAGCTAATATTAACCATTTCCTTCTTTAAATTTATGTTCCTTAAACATTTCTAAAGATAATCAGGAATCAGCAACTGTGGACTTTAAAAAAACAGCTTTTGCTATAAGAAAGCCCATTCACAGACTTGATGGACATATAAGTCTGACATGTATGACGGACTTGCTCAGAGCCACAAGGAACATGACACGCTGGACCTGCCACAAAGAACTGAGTCTCTCAAGGAGGACATAGCCGAAACTGATGACGCTTTTCCAGGCTTGCATTGCCAAGGCCAACCATGATTCTGACATTTCCAAACCCCTGAACATCTGAATTTGCAACCTGAAGGATCCTTTAGCTCACCTTGCAGCGTAGGCATTACCTGGTGTGTTTGCATGCATGCCCATAGCTGTTTGCCATCCATACCTAAAGCTTTCCTATGACATCTTGGAGAAAGGCTGCTTAGGAGGGACTGTCAAAGTAGATTCTTGAAGGCCTGGCAATAAAAAGCCTAATGATCAACCTCTCTCCTTTCCCAGCTTGGTCCGGATGTGCACCACTGTGTCTTCCCACAGGAGGCGGGAGGAGGGGTGAGACAGAGATGTGTAAGAGAGTTGACCCCAGCTATCAAAAAAAGCTATTGCTCTTCCCTGTTTAGAGATGAACACAGGCTGAACTTGCAAGCCTTGCTTTAATGATGACTGCATATCCACTGGAACCTGCCTTCCCACTTAGCCATTATACATTGTGAAAGCAGCACATCCCAAGTAGGAAAACTCAAATGCAGGTGAGCCTGCTTTGAGATGACTCTCTGCGTCTCCTGTACACTCCTAAGCCTCTACTTCTTGGGAGCTGGGATACTTTTTTTTGCCATATCTGCTCTTTAACCCTGGTAGCTGTTCTTCACAGCTCACCTGTGCTCTGCCAAGCTAAGGAAGTCCCTTGACATGCAGGTAGCCAGTCAGAAGACCATGCAGAGATTCTCAAGAGTGCATGGAAGAAGACTCTAGGAATCTCATTTTTTTACCACACCACCATAGCTATTCACCATTATCGTGCCATTTCTGGCACCCTTGGCTACTGCTAAGACTAAGTCAGCACTGGGAGCAGATTAAACATGTTAAGCAGCAATACTGCAAGGTGGAAGAATAAACTGTGCTGCTTTCCTACTCTAACAACAAAGCTTCACAGCCCAGAAAAGATAGAAAAAGGACAAAACCAACAGTATGGAGACTTGATCAGTGAGGATTCAGCAATGTCTATGTTGGAGGATTGTAAAAGGTCATGTGAGCCTTTACAGACAAGCAATGTCTCACGCAAGTGTTTTTATGGAGCTTGCATCCCATGTCTTGCTGTCCTGCCTCCCCTTGGCATGCCTGATGTTTCCCACCTGGTGTAGTATCTTTGGTTCCCTCACCACCTGGGACAACACCTTCCCTTATGGATATCTATCAGTAGCCCAGATACTTTCATAAAGTAGAGGTTTATTTCCTAAACCCTTCCATCATACTCTTGGCTTCATCTCGTTTCTCCCACATTCTTGCTGTTTCTCCTCCCAGCTTGGGAAGATGATGCCCACACATTTGTCATGCAGCAGGAATGTCAGCTGGTCTGTGAAGGTAG
>VWZZ01006959.1:233861-250989 GCA_013399095.1 Psophia crepitans
GGATGGGACACGGACTTTGTGGTTTGTTTTCCCCTGCAACTGACTGACCTTTCCCCTCACCTATTTGTCATGCTTTCATCTGGCTCTGAAAAATCCTTTTGGGGTATTACAGTGGGATTGCACACCAGTCTGAGATGCCTCTTCTTTTCCTTTCAGAAACTTCACCGCTATTTGTCTTTAGTGTCTCACCTGGAAAAGTATCTAGGAACCCAACCTAAAAATTAAAGCCTTGCTAGGTACCACCCAAAACCTGCGATATGGACAGCCAACTTTACATTAAAAAAAAAAAATCATGGTGCTGAGTGCAGTAATGTTTACAGGTGTCTTTTTAATAAATTTACACCTACAGTTTTTGCAGCCAAACTCACAAATGACAAACACCATCCTACTGAAAATAAGCTGAAAACTGCACAGAGGAACAGGGCTGGGACAGAAAGGGTTTTGTTGTTGTTAAGGATGATGTGAAGGAGGGGGGGAAGCAATGAATGCACCGTCTTTCGTTGCCTTGGCAGGACAAGAGCTGTGAAGGGGCTTAGGTATGCTCAGTGCAACAGGAGAGAAGACAAGACAGGAGGGCTGCAGATGACATGCTCCCCAGCATGCAAAAGAGGAACAGAGACTATAGGAAGATGCCACAGGGAAGGAAGAAGTAAACACAGAGATGGTTGGAGAGTCCCTGGAGTTCCCGGAGAGGAGCGGAAAGGCGTGAGGCTGGGAATTCACTGAATGCTCTGTGCAGTTGCTCTGGTCACAGCTTTGCCTCTCTTCTCCCTGGGGTGGACAGCAGGAAACTGGGTTACGCTCCCGCAACTTCTAGCTGCATGTGCACGTGACCAGGGCGAGCCTGCAGCTAGACCTGGCAGAGAACGCATGGGATGATGCAATGTGGATAAATGGAAATTTTGCACAATTAAAACCGTCAGGACCAAAGACAAGGTACGAGCATGTAACGTGGACAGACGTACTCCCATCTGTACATACCTATACACAATATGTATGTTTTAAATGCCTCAGTCCTAAGAGGCACGCTATAAGGCAGGAGCCAGAAGAGCTATTATCCCTTGTCCTTGCAAATGGGCAGACCTTTTCAGCAAAGTCCCTCCCTTGGCAAAAGGGGCCAGGAGGACATGAGAAACTAAAGGGCCAGCGCAGCTGGAGTGAAGAAAGGGAAATTAAAGAGAGAAAAGAGATATCCCCGCTGTGCGCCACCCCCCCCTCCCCCCGCCAGTGAACCACAGCCAGTGGGTGCAGAAGGGTGCAAGGGATGGGTCAGGGAGGAGAAAGGGAGATAAAGTTGTGAAGAATGGCATGGGAGATGTAATTGTGTCATTGAAGGCCAGAGAAGAAAAGGGCAAGTGCAAAAAGAAGCCAACAGGACTGGAGGAGGGGGAGAATGTGCAGGAAGAACGGGGCGATGAAATCTCCTTGGAAAGATGAGTGGTGTGGGGGTACAGGCTTTCACACCACTCTGGGTAGGAAACTTGGATTTACAGCTCTGTGACTTGCACTTACATCCAGCAGTAGGAACTTCCTCAGCAGTACAATCCCATGTCTCCCAAGTAGTGGTTATTTCTTCTGGACAATAAAGAAGCTCAGAAGGTGTTACTGTTCATGCTGAGGAATTTGGCACTGGCAGTAGTTGTTATGGTGCGCATTTACAAAGGTCCCCATCACCAACAGTACCTGAGCACACAAAGAAGTTGACAGAATCAAGGCAGCCAGGTGCGAACCTGCCTACGGCGTGCTCTGTTCATTGCTAACAATTTTGTAGCTCATTTGAGACAGCCTCTGCCCACACTGCTGTACGCTGTGTACTGAAAAGAAAGCTTCCGGCACACGCATTTAATTCGCATTTGTAACGGGAGTTTATAATCTTAAAATATTTGTTAAGAATTATCAAGAGCTATGCCAGAAATTATTTGTACGTCAAAAGCATTTATAAGGTGCAGGAGGCTGCCTGGAAAAGCTGATTTTTAGATTGCAAATACTGTGGTATCATGACAGCTTTTCACTGAGAGTTGCAGCACGTGCGTTCGCACTTTTATTACAAATCCTCGTTCAGCTGCTGAAGGAGCTAAGGCCCTTCTTAGGTTCTCTAAAAGATTTTTTTACTTCTCAGCTCTCCCTGCGGGAGACTGGAGGCCAGCTATTCTTTCCACCTGAAGGTAGATACCTAGAATTCTTGACAAGTAAAGTTCTTTGAAAGCACACAAAAGTAGGCTAAAAGCAAAGACATTTGTTAGGTGTTATTTGACCACATACAGAAATTGACAATTGTTGGTTCTTATCCTAACTCGTCGCCCCATTTCTAACATATCTAAGGACTGCTATTCTTGAACAAAAGACCTTTTTCAAAGGCAAAAATAATCATATTTATATTGCTTGTAAGAGAGAAAAATTCAACAAAGCCAAATAATGTTTTTAAGTGCTCACCTATGAACATTTAAAATATTCACTCATTTTATGTATCAGTGGACAAAAAGTAATTCCTCTAAAACTAAGTGTATTACAATCGTTTCCAATTTTTGTGTAAAGGATGTTCTCAGGTATATTGAGGAGATGGCTAGTAAATGTGAGGGGCAGCGTGATCCCAATGCAGAACCAAAACCTTCCTCCACAGGATTGTGCCCAAGAAGTCACACCTGCAGGCCATGACAGATCAGAGGAGCTGAAAAGAACTCCTGAAGAGCCAGTAACTTGCCTCGGTCATCGTTGCAGGGCTGAGTTTCCTACGAAGATTTCCAAAACACTCAGCCTCCCCACAGAATAAAAAAAATTCAAAGCAGCAGAAAACAACCTTTCTAAATCCTTAATACAAGCACTATTAAACATTTAGATTTCCCTTTTAAATACATCTGATTTTGTTTTCGTAGCCAGAGTGTTTTCTCAGTGCCTAATTTTATCTCAGAAGACTTAGTCGCCTAAATCAATATTTACTGCAGTGATTCAGGAGAACCACTAAATAAGACATATCTGTAGAATCACAGCATCTTAATATTTTATTTTAAAAGACGTCAATTCTAAGACTTGGGATGTGAGAAATATAACTCTGAAATTGTCCACCCTAATTTAAGCGTGCTAGACAAAGTTTACTACCATAAATGAGTGCCAGTAAAGCAACACCATCACACTATTTTTATCATTCCTCTAAATCACATTAGATTAACAACAGTTTAGGAATCATTCACCACTTGTCATCCAGTAATATGTGGGGGTTTTTTAGCTTATGTGAAAAAGAGGAGAAATACCACTGACATTATATATATTCGTATATATTCGTATATATGACATGATATATATTCGTATGCCATCAGCTCTCCATTATCTAGGACAACCCGGGCCTGAGAGACACCATGGCCAGGAAAACCCAGTGCCAGTACTCTTGCAGGCCTAAGAGTCACTCTGGCATCTCCCTACCACATTCCAGTTTCTGCAAATGCTCATTAGTCAAGCTGGCTCCTCACAGATAAGATACAGAAATATGACTGTATCAGTGATGCAGTCTGCTCATGGCTGAATAATCTTCCCACAGGCTTTGGGGAGTGAATGATCTTAGCAGTCAGACTCTCAGAAAATTCTTTTTTTAAGTCTTAGTCAATGTCCTTGACAAGGTAGCCGCCTTGTTAACACGCGAGAAAGAAGCCAACCCTTTATTTGCTAATATTTTGCTGTTTTCTCCAATGTTACATTTTAAATTGGCCTTTAAGTTATGTATGCAGCTGCCAGTGTACAGCATGTATACAGCAGCCATCCTAGAAGCAAATAATGAATCCAGCAAGTAATTCTTCTTAGTTTAATTATTGTTTGATTTTGATTTTCACAATCTGTTTGTTTTACATTGGTTGAGGACCATTTAAATTATTGTTTAAGCTGCAAGGCATTCCTAACATGGCATAAAATATTAAACATGTTTATATTTTCATAACTTAATATGAATCTCCTTTCCCAGCCAGATCACATCTTTTAAGACAACTTCTTAGATCTTTCTAATGTACATCTACTTTCAGATCAAGATAATCAGAGATTGCTAGTCCTACCCCAGTACCTAGATGAAATGGGCAACCGTCTTTATGTTTTAGGGTGAAATTTGTACAATAACTGGGGTAATGAATGTAATTTGATTTCCTGTAGGTTTGTCTCCTTCATCTTTAGTCCTCTCTCTCACTGACATAACCTCAGGTGGGTAGTCCTCTGGTCTATACATCCTCTCCTAAAGGGGACCCCATTGCTTCACCCTAAAAGACCTGCCACCCTCCCTGGCTGCTGGCTGAGCAGTGGACCAGGCGTGACAGCCACCCTCCCCTCGCCTCCCCTCGCCTCCTCTCGCCTCCCCTCCCCTCCTATCCCCTTACATCTCCATAGTAAGAATCAAGGAGATTTTAGAAGAAATTACTTCTTTTTTGTGTGCTTGTTTGTTATTCAGTTTCTTCCCAGTATGTACATTTTGAGCTTTTGTATTTTAAATGAGGTCATTTTGTCATCTGCAAGTTCATCACATTAAGGCTTTCATTAATAAAAAGGCAAAACCGGATGCATTTCCTTTGATGTTTTTTGAAATGAATTCTCCAGGATGAAAAAAAAAGCCAACTTCTTGCTGGTTGCATTAGCAATATTTACTCTTTGCATTTGTCATTTATTAGAACCTTTTCTCCTGCATCACTTTCTTTCTTATTAGAAATGCGCATTTTCTTAATTATAGATACTATTTCTCATCACTGTGTTTTATCGCTGGCAAAAATACAGTGGACCGCAGCTGGTGGAATTTTGCTATCCTGAAGCCACATTCTAGGGTTTTTTTAATCAAACCCTTTGATTTTCTTTCATCCTTATGCAGAAATAGCTTTTTAAAGTAATAAGCATTATTTTGAAGAGATACTCGAGCACCGTGTGGGGAGTTCCCTTTGGTGTTACAGTTCTGACTGTCGCATACCAATCTGCCTTGTCATCTATATGCAGAACGTCCTTACATTCCCTACAGAAGATTTTACTTGGAAAGAAGGACAGAGCTGTCCATCCTGGCCTTCAAACCATTCTCCAGTCCCATCAAGCAAACTCCTTGCTGTCGGAAGTATACCAATCGTGTCTAGAATGCATCTAATCAAACAACGTAAAACTCGGCAACTCTTGTCCATCACAACTGCAGAGGAAATACCAGCCACAGCAGAATAATCCTGGATCCTATCCCTGAAGGTTCAGGAATGTAATATACGTCATGCGGTGCACAATAGCAAGCAAAGTAAATAACCACTGTGCCTCAGGAAGAACTCACACAAAACACCTACAGAGGAAGAAACACCTACTTGCCAGTGAGTGAATGTTTCTCACAAGAGGGTCATTTCATCCTAATCCTTCAGTCCTGACCCTCAGGAGAGACCTCCTGAAGATGAGCTTGGGAACTACAGGCTTATTTCTAACTGCACAATCCCAGAAGCCAGAGACTTAATAGAGATATATTTCTGACATTTTGTAAACTCTCTTCTCCATCGTTAACATCTCTGTGTTCTACAGGTTATAAAGTACAAGTCTCTCTTTTTCCCCCAGGAGACAGCGAGCCTGAAATTTCTCCATCTCTTAGCATTTTCCCTTCTCCTGCAGTATGCCCTATACTTCACAAGTACCAATCACCTTTATTTTTACGTGATGATCTAATTGGTACACAACCAACTAAACTCTGAGCAATCATTCTCAATTCATATTTATCTTACACTCAGAGAATCATGGAATGGTTCCGGTTGGAAAGGACCTTTAAAAGTCATCCAGTCCAACCCCCCAGATCTTTGAAATCTGTTGCTTTTATTTCAATCCTGAAAAACGGCTTTGCATGTCTGAAAGCTCATCTGAATTCTTCAACTATGACAGTTGGTAAGTTAAAAAAATATTTCCTCTTCCTACAAGCCTCATGGCTGCAGCAAAATATTCTTTTATCTTTATCTGATATTCCATAATCAATATATCCATGCATTGTTAAGGTGCGACAAAAGCCACACTATACTTTGTAGCTATTTCTCAGTTTATAATTAAGCATGCACAGTATGTAATCATTTAACAGTACACTACATACACGTGTATGACAAGGAAGGACTTAAGGTCATGTATTTTCTTTTCACATTTAGGCCTATGCGAACAGCTGTGTAGTTCTACCATTGCATTATACAATTTTATATATTTGTTTAATACTTCTAATAAAATTGATGCTGATAGCTCATATTTTGATTACCACAGGATAGATCTTTTAACTATAATTTGCCTATGTTAAATACATAACCCATTTTTACTCTCCAAAATAACGGAATTTATATATTATTAAATCTTGCAGTGCTGGGGATATCTGTGAAGTCAAAGCAAGTTCTCTGTATGCATGGAAGGAATAGCAAGTCAAAGCTAATTTGGGAGGAGAATTTGCTTACTGTCTTTGAAATTTTTGACATGTTGGGTGGGCTGACCAAGCAATAAGTACTTTGAGACAAGATGCAAGGCTGATTATACACTTTTTTTTAAAAAAAAATAATGTTTTAAATAATACTTCCATGCTAATATGCAGTAGTTTCCTAAGTGAATATGTAGTGCTTACTTAGGCAGGAATAATAGGGCTTTTTCTTATTTACAAGACACTATGGTTTAAAATTTTAGGTTCATAGAAAGTTGTGTAATGCATTCAACAGTAATTTATTTTTTGCCCCTTTACTCTGCAGTAGGTTTTACTGGGAGAAACTTTCCCTAAGAGATATGCGCCACAAGAGACAAAAATGTGATGGTGTACTACAGCTATGTGGGAAACAGGTAACTGTAATATTTACTAAGCTTAAGCTTTTATAAAGCTAAATCTTTTAGCTTATAATTTTCTTTAATCAGATAAAGAAGGGATTTAGCAAGAATAACAGAGCTTTCTAGCATGTCCAAAATTCAGCAAGTTGTGTTCTGCTGTACCAAACTGGAATGTGGGATGAGAGAATCCAAGCAATATTCATTGAAAATAGGCAACTTATTCTTTGTTTATATATTTTTTTTTCTATCCAGCCAATGTGAGAGCAAATATTATCCATCAGAAATTTAGACTGTCTTTTATGAATACATGAAAGATGAGAAAGGGAACAACACCTTTGCTGTTGTTTCTCTGCTTCTTTTGCTGTTTCTCTGTAGAACATGAAGACAATCTGAAGTTTGTAAATGTGCTCCAAGTTAAATTCAATAGTGTTACAATATTAATCCTGAATTTCTGAGCTATCTTTTTGGTCTTTAACTGGGAAATTATAGTTAGAAAACAATATTCATTCCAGCAAATTAAGAAATACAGTTTGAGAAAACCTTTTCCAGATGGTTTTGAATTAATCAAGTACTTATCCCAGAAAGTAAAAATACTTGATACTAAGTTCCACCATTGAGGGCATCTATATGGCTTTTGAGGATGACCTTTGCTCACCATTAAAACTGAGTGAACAAAAAGTATCAGCCATACATAGAAACTGAAAAAAAAACAAACCCCACACAAGTATAATTTGATTAATTCTTCATATGTATGAGCCTGAGCCAGTCTGTCATGTATTGGTTCATGGAAGCACCATCAGCATCTAAATTCAGCACCTCTAAGGCAACTCCAAGATGCTACACCTGAAAAAAGTGTGCAGCATGATAAGCCCCACATTCCCTGAGTCCAGTTTACAATTTCAAAACAATTCTTTGGAGAATAAATTTATGTGTGGCTCCCAAGAACAATTTGGACCCAAATTTTCCAATCTACACACGAAACAATGGTCATCTTGTAATTTCTACTCCCTGATACAGTGGATTAAGCCTTTCGAGGAGGGAAACAAGGAATAATGCTTGAGTGAAGTCAAACAGTGGGCACCTTCACGTGCGGGACAGATACTCACTTGGAAGATCAGCCATTTCCTAAACAGCTGACGAAAACACGAATCATACAAATGTCCACGAACACTAAGCAAAGGGCATAAACGCAGTTGAATCAAACAGCTGTTTGCTATTAGAATGAGTGTTCCCAAGTACTATGTAGGTAATATTTGGCCAGTGTATCCCATTGTTTAGGATAAGCTAAAGAAACCACTCTCTGGAAATAATTGTTTCTGCCCAGACTCCCATTATCGCACCTCTTTTCTCACCCTATCTTTCTCTCCCATTAGCTGCCATGGCACCTCATCTATGTCTGGTAAAACAGATAAGTGTTTGTCATCAACCCCACGACATGAATTACTCATGCTATCTACTCTCTAAATACTTCAGATGCTCTGAGCAGCACATTTCTCTTCCTCTGGCCGGAGCAGTTTGTAATCCACTTGCAGCCTGCGTGCTGACTCAGGGAAACGTGAGTTGCAGTGTTCCTCCTGGCCCTGACCACAGGCGCTCCCTTGCCAGCGGGCTCCTGTCTCAGCTTGCTTACAGCTGCAACACTCGCTTCTGGGCAGACACCCCCCTGGTTGAGAACCCAAATTTCGTATCACCTAATGCTCTCAGGCTGAAAGTTACATAGGTGGGAGAAAGGAAAGCAGCTCTGGAGGGCGATGGTGGAGTGGGCGAGTTGTGGTCGGGGTGCCCTGACCTTTCCCCATGGACGGCCAAGGCAGCCCCATCCGAGAAGGTGCACCATTTGTAGGTGGTTACAACCTGGTGAGATGTGTCCAGCTGAAAGGACTGTTGCTTAACATGTTAGGAGCCTCTTTCTCCTTTGAAATAGAGACAGACTTATGATAGACTTAGCCCACTAAGTAGGGGATAGATCTGTGCTAACCTGCAGTCGGCTGCAGTCTTTCAGTCATATGTTTTTGATACTCATTACATTCCTTGCATTAAGGTTCAAGGAAAACTTCAAAGTCTACTATTGCTTGGTGAAATTAATACTACTAATGGCATTAATCCATGGACTTCAGCTGAACTCTCCACCTGAGAAGAGTATGGAATTAGTCTTTTGTAATGATGTATAGTCACAAATTAAAAGAACTTAAGAACTGCTGGCACTTCATAGAATCATAGAATCACAGAATAGTTTGGGTTGGAAGGAACCTTAAAGATCATCTGGTTCCACCCCCCCTGCCATGGGCAGGGACACCCTCCACTGGACCAGGTTGCCCAAAGCCCCATCCAGCCTGGCCGTGAACACTGCCAGGGAGGGGGCAGCCACAACTTCGCTGGGCAACCTGTTCCAGTGCCCCACCACTCTCACAGGGAAGAATTTCTTCTTCATATCTAATCTAAATCTACTCTCTTTTAGTTTAAAGCCATAACCCCTTGTCCTACCACTACATGCCCTTGTGAAAAGGGCATTTTGGTTCATCTACGAAAAATGTCATTCAGAGAAAATAAAATAAAAAAAAACCAGCAGAAAACATGGATGATTTAAGATTTTTTTTCCTTCCTTTCAGAAAATAAGAGAGCAACTACTTTGTCTCTGGGAAGTTAAAATACATTATTATGTTTTGTTTTCTATTTTCTGTTACAAATTGAAAAATATAGAAGTACATCTAAACATGTATTACTAAATGTGTGTGTAAAAGTACAAACAGAAGGAAAAGCAAATGATTGAAGGGATATTATGATCTGAAATTTGACTCTAATTTTAACTTAGGAAATAATTGATAATAACTTTAAAAGCAGAAGAACTACAGAATTCTAGTGGTTAAGGTTTCAAAAAGAAAAGTAACTTCTTGGTATCAGATTTGTCCATTTGGTGTCAATTTGTAACTGAGAGCAGTGCAAAAGATAGAAGTAGTGACAAGTCAATTGGACTTTTAAAGTGTGTTTTGCTTAATATTCAAAAAGATGAAATCCAGAAACAAACTTTTGTTTACAACATAAACTTCAGCTTTTGTCCCTTGATGTTATTTCCATATATTTAGATCCTGAATTGTATTTGCCTTCCCAAAATAATGGGATATTAAATAAATGGAAAAGAATTAGTGTGCTGAGAAAAAGCAGATTGCCTCCGGATGATAAAGGATCTAGTTATATATTGTTTCAATAGACCAACTGATATGTCTAGTAAAAACTGACAAGCTTTGATGCATACAAGCCTGTTCCCAGATCTAATAAAAGATATTACCTTTCCTTACAAGTTCTGGCTTGCTCATTGCCCTATACCATTCTGGCTACAAAGACAGTGCTATTGCTCAAACATTATTACTACCACCAACCTCCCAGCTAAAAGAACACTATGACTACCAAAGTCCTAGCATGAGTTACTTCATATTTATCAAACATATTTTTAATGTACGTAATCTGACAGAAAGGCTACAGGGCTACATAAAATACAACATGGCTTAAAGTTAATCTGCATTATGTTCTGGAGTGGCCTGTCACAGTGAGATAATGGATCAGGAATATAATGGCAGTTATCAAACTTCAGTCTTTACAAATCAGCAATGTAAACTGACATTTGCTTGCTGTACTGTTACATGAAAAGAGAAATAATGATTTTTTCAGAGAGGTTTTTGAAATTTTTTTTCAGGAATTATTTCTGCAGGTAACTGGCAATAAAATACAGAGACCTGAGAAAAACTACTGTCAAAAAAGAAAAAAATGGCGTGACAAACACATAACTAAAGGTTCCTAAATGCTACTAGCCTGCACGCTGCACTGTTAAATCCCTCTTTAGGCTTGAAAGAAAAAGAATCTTCAATCCCAAGCAAGAGAAAGAAAACTGGGTTTAGAAAATACAAAGTTCCTTCCTGTACATATTTTTATACTTAAGCCTTTCTGACAAGCTGTTTTATAAAGCTCAGTTAAAACTATTGATACAAGACCTGAAATGGATCTGTGCTTTGGTTTGAGTCATGTTGGCATGTTTGTTTCAGATTTTGTGGTTTACTCTTAAATAACCTTTTTCTATTGTTTCTTTCTCTCTGATCACACTGATCACATCTCTTTTTTTTTTTCCCATTCCAAAGCTGCCGTAGTAACCTTTCCCTAATCAGACTATCCTGTTTTGAAACTTTTCATGGTTTCTTAATGACACTGGTTTCACACAATCCTGTGGTCTACCTGTCCCTCTGCTTATCAGTTCCCCTTCAGCCTTTCAGCCAATTTCAATAAACTTTGAATGAGCGATAAGGGCCTTCAAAGAGACATTAATTCCTACAGATTTAGGAAGATTGTTAGCAAGAGGAGGAAGAAATGCCAAAGAAGTGCCCACTGTTGGAAAGACATGTACAATTCAGTTGTTATACCTCCTGATTGCTACTAGCCAATTAAGCTCCTGACTAGTCCAGCATATTTAATGTAAACCAGGCACTTTAGCATGTGAGGGATGTAATTCACTGTTAGAGGGAAGATTGGGGTTGGAAGGGTGTGAGATGCTAAGCATTAGGAAATAAGCTGCTTCAGTTCTGTGCACATAGCAACTCTTGTGTTTGGAAACCCTACATAAGTGAATATTACCATGGCATAATATGTAACTGATGTAATTTTGTGAACAAGAGTCTCCTTCAAGTTTATAGTGGTGTGATGACAAATGCTCCATGTGCAGAGATGCATTCAGAACAATGGAGGAAATGGCAGCAGTTCACGAATCTACACAATTTCTTGCAGTTTTTTGACAACATTCTCATCTAGCACACTTAGGTATAAGAATAACATTGACAAGTTTTAAGAACAGTTCCCTTCTTCCCTCACTCCACTCCTAAGGCTGGAAGGAAGTCAGACTTCTTCAAGGTTCATGTGGATGAAGAGGACCATATGGTTGTCAAATCAATTTGTTGAACTCTGTCCAAATCCTATGAGACAGATGCTTTTCACATGGACACCACATGGTTTATCCAAGGACAGTTCGGCTAGGAATGAACTAGACAGGAAAAATAAAGTATTCTGAATTGCACCCTCTCCAAAAGATGGATGAGATAGACTTTTGGGCCCGTAAATAGGCATTTTCACAAATGGTCTCTGTGATATCTTCTAAGCATTTGGTAGACATATAGAGAATTTCGGTTTACGCTGTTCATTTAACCCTTATTTGAACAACTATATGAATAATATATACAACTATAGGAAAATGCCACACCATATTTTTCTTATAAGACTTATTCCTAATCAGATACCATTCTTTCTTCAACGTAAGAGCACAGGTCCCTACAAAATTTTTCTTATCAAATTCCTATGATTTCTACCTAAGCATGCATTCTTTTGTACCTCCAAGTATGGAGCATAAATTTGGGTTAATTGCTTCTATGAGTCTCTCAAGAGTGACATTATGCTTACTCCAACATCACTGTTAACATCTCATACAACCAGAAATCAAAAGTGGAAAGATGGAAAATTACGACTATGAAGAAAAGTTTTATATTGATGTGAGGAATGGTAATTAAAGCAGTCATCTCAGGAGAATCAGAGAAGGGCATGGGTTGAAAGGGACCTCTGGAGAACATCTAGTCCAAGCCCCCTGCTAAAGCAGGATCACGTAGGGCAGGTTGCGCAGGATCACGTCCAGGTGGGTTTTGAATGTCTCCAGAGAAGGAGGCTCCACATCCTCTCTGGGCAGCCTGTCCCAGTGCTCTCCTTCCCTCACAGTAAAGAAGCTTTTTTCCTCACGTTGAGATGGAACCTCCTGTGTTCCAGTTTGTGCCCATTGCCCCTTGTCCTGTCACTGGCCTCCACTGAGAAGAGTCTGGCCCCATCCTCTAGTCAATCACCCTTTAGATATTTACAGACATTGATGAGTTCCCCTCTCAGTCTTCTCCAGGCTAAACGCACCCAGCTCTCAGCCTTTCCTCATAAGAGAGACACTCCAATCCCCAAATCACCTTTGTAGTCCTCCGCTGGACTCTCTCCAGTAGTCCCTATCTTTCTTGAACTGGGGACCCCCGAACTGGACACAGCACTCCAGATGTGGCCTCACCGGTGCAGAGTGAAAGGGAAGAATAACCTCCCTCCACTCGCTGGCCACGCTCTTCTTAAATGAAACCAAAATTAAATGTCCATACTTGACCTTTGTTTATAACAGAAAAGAGATATAGCATCATTCCAGCACAGTTTTTGCAACTTGTTGATAGATTACTTCTACGGGAATTCTTTTTTCTAATTTTGAATGTTAATTTATATGTACAGTAAGTACTGATACCTCAGGGTCCCCCTCCTGAGTGTATTAAACCAGGATATGGAAGGTAGAGATTACATCTGAGTTTTGGAAAACATACACAATAGCTAGATTTTTTAATTTAACTGCATTTGGATTCTAGGTTTGTTCCATATAGAAAAGGCTAAATATATGATGTCTAGATATAGTAATTATATGCTAAACACTTTAAACTTGTCTTAATTATTTGTTATCGGAATAACTTTATTGGATTTTGCTTGTCAATTTAAGTGATACAGAGGGCAAACTTCTCACTGAGCTGCTCGGCATTTTCCCATCAGATACACCGATCACCTCCCATGCCAGCTAGAAAATAGAGATGTATCAGGGCCCCAAGGGCACTGTGCCCCCCCTCGTGCCCCTGCCCAGGACCCCATTTCAGCCCAGCCAAGCAAGGAGGTGCCTGACACCCAGAGCTGGGGCTGCCCCACTACCCCCTCCAGGCTGGGGTGGGATGGGTCCGGGCTGCCTGGGCCTCCTTGGACACCTTGGGGAGCCCCGGGTGTTCCCGCCCCCCAGGGAAAAGCTGGTCCCTGAGGTGCCCTGATGAAACCTATTTTCTGTGGGGAACATCTCTGCACATCTCTGGAATCATCTTTCATTTTCATCATGCCTTAGCCAACCGATGGTACACAACACCACGGGCGCCAAGCGTGAGCATAAGACGTCAGACATTGTCCACCACTCGTGTGTTGTATTTGGGACTCCTGATTATTCCCAGTATGAAAATAAGATTTAATCATCTATGTAATATTCTGTGATCCTGATGATATAATTACACTTTACATTAGAAATGACAATTATGAAAAATAGTTCTTTTCTGAAAGGGATGACATCCTGCGATTCGACGTTGTACAAAATGACATATACCTGCACGCCAGTATTGCCAAAATACTATCCAAAATACATGCTGCAGAAACTGAAGACTCGGGCAAGCGCAGGGTACTCTTTTCCTTACTGGTACTCACTTGCAGGCTTAAATAAGTCAACAAAAAATTATGTAAACCAAGAGCACCTCTCATGTGCTTAAGTGATTTCCTGGATTGGGCCCAAAACTACTGAAAATGTTGCAAGATGGATTCTTGACGTGATCCCTTACAACAAATTTTAATGTCCAGGTAGTAGCTTGTTTGATTTTCAAGCAGAATTTTATTTTCTTTTTAAAAGAAACTTTTCTAAGCTGCTATGCTGCCTGTTTTGCTTTCTGTGAGTCGGGAGCATCTAAGGGGCTGAACTGGAAGGAAAAAAAAAGATCTTTCATGGGTCTGTAGCAATACTCTGCTTTCTCTCTTCTGTTATTGCCCTTTTACGCTACCTGGTTGCAAAGCTCCGTAGTATTACTCTGCGTCAGCAACATCAGAAGTTTCATTTTCGTCTAAGGAACAGCGCGGCATCAATCAGAGTTTAAGAACTGAGGATAAATGCACCTATTACCATAAGAGATTTTCTAAATTCTGAATCATTCCCTCAGCAAAATGTTTCGTTTTTTGTTTCTTTTGGGTTAGTCAACAAACACCATAACCACCTCGTTCACAAATGGTTTCACAACAGCGTGTGAGCTGGGACGCCTGCAGGGAAACGCTTCCATTCCCCACATCTTCACACTGAATTAAAAACGTTGCAAAAGCATTTCTAATCATACCAATGCTTGCGTATGGAGGGGAATTAATGAGGAGAACTGCTGAGGAATAAATTAGTCTGTCACAGTTCTCTGCATGGACACTTGTCATAGAACAATTACTGAGTTTTGCGGGTGCCTACTGACTTCTGTCTTCATGCCAGGGACACTCTTCAACCAGCAATTTATCTCACTCGTACCCTTTTCTTCCCAGAGCTGCTGCATGAAGATAAACTGGTACCATTTATTCGTAGTGCTGGGGGGCGCTGGGAGCGACAATCTTTTCCAGAGGCAACGCACAAGATGGGCCACGGCAATGCCCCCCGAGAACTCTGGAAGCCCAAGCGCAGGGGGATGGAGGGGCATAGATTATTGTCTGGGAGAGGAGGAAGAATTCCCCAGCCAGAAGTCTGGTCTGTAGTTTGCTTGTTCAGTAACCACAAAGTAGCATTGCTGGCCCAATATCTGCTTTTATTTGGTGCCATAAATAGCTGTCTACTTCAGCCTATCGTGACCTTTGATTACCACGGCTACAAGCCACTGCTGCTCTGTCAAAGTACTTCAGAATACACTTTCAAAGCAGGAAGGAGGTCAAATATAAAAGTAAGAGAATAATCATGAAGTCATGTGGTTTCCCCCCACCCCACAGAAGTGCAAAACTCCTCTTATACCTCATTACACTTCTGCAAACTGTACAGAAAGTAGAATCTAAAATCAGAAAATACCACCAAAGGTCTCGGAAAACTGCAGAGCAATGGGTTCTTAGTTTGCTCCAAACCTAAGGTTTCAATTAAATTAATCAGAGCTTCTACTCTTTCACTTGGCTGAAGGAACTTGCTACAAGTTGTACCAGTATTGTTTCTACAAGTATTGTTCATCTTTTTTTTAATTTTTCCTCTGTGTGTGTGTGTTGACTTTTATGCGAACTGACAGTCAATTTCTTGGTGGACAATTGCCCACATTATAAAAATCCACTGATGTGTCACTGTTTAGCTCTGCCAAAAAAGCCACGGTAGTTAGAAGGAACACAGTATTGGCCTGCCATTAAAACAAGGGTCTACTTAACAATAAAAAGAAATGAACATCAGTAAATGCAGCAGTTTATTTTTAAGGAAAGGACGTGTCAAATACACAATCATTTCAGGTGCCGTTGTGCCTCAGTAAGTCATAAACAGCAAAGAGCTCAAGGGAGAACAGTGTGATGGGCAAGGGAAGTTAAATGCAGCATAGGGGTGGTAATTTCAAATGCTTTCCCAAGGGAACAAATTGGATAAATCTGAAATAGGAGGGAAAGCCCGAAGTAATTGATAAGAGACAAAAAAAGGAGAAAGGCCGCGACAACAACATGCTCAGAGGCATGAAAATCACTGAGATGAAAGGGCTGTTCCGTGATTTCACGTATTTCTAACCCACACATGAATAGGCTTACACTTACACGGATTTTCACCATGGTTATAGCTTTTTTTTTGTTGTTGGTGAAGAAAATGCACGTAAAACTATTCTTTTTTTATAAACAAACTGTTGCATTTGTACAGGGATGAAGCAGCTTGTTTTGTTTACTGAGTGGTTAAAGCAGAGACGTCCTTCAGATTTCCTTCCCAAATAATACAACCTAGTGATTAGCAAAAAAAAACACCAAAACAAAACCACAAACCTAACTCCAACTTTGTTAAAATAGGACATAACAGTAGATTATCACCACTTAGTTGTGAGCTCTAGCTTCTTACAGAAAAACACCCACCCACAGCTCCCACACGAAGCAACTGGCATTTCAGTCTTTGCCACTGCGCACGGTCCAAAAGATAAACATTTTGCACAAGAGTTAAGGCTGTTAGCCCTAGCCTCTCGAGCAAATTCCAACCCAGGCGACCTAAATTCCTCCTGTGTTTTCAGCTGGATACTCTAGTTTTCACTTCCGGCTCTGAAATTCTTGAATTATGTTGTTAAAAATCAGACTTTGACCTTGGAAAACAGACAAAACACAACAACTGAGCACCACTTCAGGTACTGAGATCAGGTTCCCCATGCCTGCCAAATTTCTGCCCTTCCACATGCCACTCTTTCCCTTTTTTTCCCCCAGGGTTTAAGTCCAGGTCTGAAGACCCCCGGACTGCTAGCCAGAGCGCGTATAGACCGGGATTCTGCCGACTTGACGTGCTACGAAGCAGCCAGGCACACAAACGCCTCACAAGAAGGAACAAGAGCAACAGAAGATCCGTCTGGCTTTTTAAAACGCTGCTCCCTCCAAAGCAGGTATCTGTGCTGAGGGAAGCAGCGTTTCGGCGAGGAATGAAGCCACCCCGCATGCACCGATGTCAGGTCCCAGGCCCTGCCCAAAGCCCGCTGCCAGGCGGCGGGCCCGAGGCCCGGGATGGGCCCGGTGCCCGAGGGAAGGCCCGGCCGTAGCCGAGCTAACCGGTGCGAAAGCCGCAGCG